>PVJH01044532.1:0-12939 GCA_004026705.1 Nesogale talazaci | reverse complement strand
ATTAACTAGCATAAATAGCCTATTAAAAACAGCCAGTGATGCATGAGCAGTAGGTAATTTAGACAACTGGAACCTCCAAAGAATTCAATAAGGGCAGGTAAAAAAAGCATTACTACCAAGTCTTGATGTCTTACATGTGTGGATTTATTCCAACTAAAACATGCATAAATGTCTCTGCAATCAATGGATTCTCAACAGTGCGCTCAATAATACAATTCTCTCAAAAATACACTCAATAACACAGGGTCTCTCAATAATTCACTTGTCCCAGTCTTGTTAGAGTGCCTTTGAAAGTGGGGGTGGGGGGAGGACTTTTCATATGTCATCGAAAAATTTGATTTTGAGGTAAGCACTAAAATAATTTGGGGGGGGGCATCACTGCCTCTGGTGGGAGTGGGAGGCCCAGCCTTGCTTCTGGAGAGTTGCTGCTGGATTTGAACCGCCAAGCCAGTGAGCCACAGTCCCGCACTCAACCACTACGCCACTGGGGCTCAGCAAAAAATAAAATTAAAATGAACATCTTCCTAAATCATGACAGCTTTGCAACAAGTTTATGGGAATGCTGCCACCCACAAGGAATACTAGTGGTGAAGTATGGGGACGCGAAGGGCCAGGTCAGCTGTTTGAAACCACCAGTTGCTCCAGGGGTGAAAGGCAGGTAACTCTGCCCCTACAGAGCCACACTTGTAGAGATACCCAGGGGCAGTTCTACCTTGTCCTGCAGAGTGGCTGAGGGAGCAACCTCTAGAGGGCACTGAGCTGGGAGCAGCCACACATAAGAGTTTGTAGTTCCAACATTTCAAGGAAGGTTGAAGATGAGCAGAGAGGGCAGACCAGCAACCCCAATGAAGGAGAAATGAAAATGAAGTTCAAAAATGTGTAAGAAAACCAAAGAATTACTATTGAGATTGGGTTAAGTACTTTTTATTTAAAGCCACTATCTTGGCCTCAGCAAGCTTTTGGCTAGATGGGTGCCAAAAGTGTTGCATAAAGATCAGCTAGCTTAAAGAGTTCATCTTTCCATCAGACTATATAACGAAGACAAAAGCTAACGAAGGCAATTTTATGGAATGAATTGTATTTCCTAATGCAATACATTTCAACTGAAAAGTTAAATTCAAGGCAGCGAGGCCAGCTCAGATGGTTATGCCAACTTTTGAGAGGGATCCCAAAGGCTAATTTTGATATAATTTTCTCAGAACAAACACAAAAATCCACAGGGCAATCGGGAGCTTCCTAGGAAATTTTAAGAAAACTGAAAATTCCATCGGCGAGAAAAAGGTTAGGAAAGTTGTCCCAAAGATGTTTTGTCCATCACGACAATGCACCTGCTCATCTTTAGAATGGACTAAGTGCTGTCCAATGAGAATTTCATTTGAAAACCTTACCCCTTTCACCCTAGATCCCTAATTTTCCCCTCACACTTTTTTTTTTCCTCAAAGAACTTGGAAAAGAACATGATTCAATTCCATACTTTTTTTTCCCTCAAAGAACTTGGAAAAGAACATGATTCAATTCCCTTGAAAATACAAAAACTCCCATTTTGATGTGACATAAATAAAAAAGCAGGCTGATCCAGGCAGGTGGGGGGCTGGGTTTGGGTGCTGTCCGGTGCCAACACATGCGGCTCAAAGTGACCCTCGGTACACAGAACAAAGCACCTGACTCCTGCGCCAGGCTCACAACTGTTGTGTTGGACCGGCCCATAGTTACAGCCATGTCAAGCCATCCCATTGAGGGTCTTCCTCTCCTCACTGCCTCTCTCCCTTCCTAAGAATTATGTGCTTCTACAGTGACAGGTCCAAAGAACATAGGACGAAGTCTCCATCCACGCCTCTAAAGAGCATTCTGGCACTGTGATTATTATCACTGGTCTCCTCTATATGTCTGGAGTGAAAGAGGATAATGGAAACAAAAGACTCAAGAAAGAAATTAGTCCATAAGACTAACAACCCTCACAAACCACAGCTTCTTCTGGAAGCAGAACTAAATAAACCATCATGACTGACCATTCTGACATGGGACCAAACAGATGTACGTCCTACTTAGAATGTAACACACAAAATAAAACTCAGATTTTAAAATGATAGTTTTTGCTTGAAGGTAAACAATCGGCCCTCTAGCTGAGAAGCAACAAAGCCCACATGGAAAAAGCACACCCGCCTGTGTGATATGAGGTGTCAAAGGAATCAGGTTATCAGGCATCAAAGAACTAAAAGTCCTATCATTGTGAATGAAGGGGAGTGTACATTAGGGACCCAAAGTCCATGTGAGGGCAACTGGACATTTCCTTACAGAAGGGTCGTGGGAAGGAGATGAGCTAGTCAGGGTGCAGTATAGCAACAAACATGCAACTTTCCTCTAGTGCTTAAATGCTTCCCCACCCCACCCCCACCCATCATGATCCCAATTCTACCTTACAAATCCTGCTAGACCAGAAGATGTACACTGGTACTGATAGGAACCAGAAGCACAAGGAATACAGGACAGATGATCCCTTCAGGATCAGCGGCGAGAGTGGCAATCCTGGGAGGGTGGAGGAAAGGTAGGGTAGAAAGGGGGAACTGATCATAAGGATCTATATATAACTCCCTCCCTGGGGGACAGACAGCAGAAAAGTACATGAAAGGAGACTCAGACAGTTTAAGACATGACAAAATAATTTATAAATTATCAAAAGCTCACGGGGGGGGGCAGTTAGCAATACCAAGGGCTCAAGTAGAAAGCAAATGTTTTAAGAATGATGAGAGCAACAAGTGTACATATGTGCTTGACAAAAATGGATGTACAGATTGTGGTAACAGTTGTATGAGGCCCCAGTAACATGATTTTTTTAATTTACGGAACTGGTAGAAGGAACCCTAAGACTACCAACTTAACAGACGGGGATGGATCCCCAGTTTATTCGGTCTTTAATGCATTAACTTGCAAATGGATTTTGAATCTCCACTACTTCTCCACCCCTTCACATTGATTTGGTTGTTTGATTTTAAAACTCCAGTCTTTTATGTGTTAACATACTTGATAACCTAGAGACGATCCAGAGACTACCTATAGACCAAATTATCACTCAAAAGCCTGGGGTTCCTTAAAATATTAATCTGAAATTACATCTCAACTTTTACCCCCCAAAAAGGCAAGCTAAACCAGAGGAAACGGAACCAACAGAATGAAAAGACTAAGAATGTTAATATTGTGGACTGTAACAAACTGGACAATCCTAGAGAATGACTTCAGAACATTTGTGTGAACAAAGCAAGAGAATTTCACATGGATTAAAAGGAGGAAAAGTGTGTCAGATTGTATCCTCTCACCATCCTTATTCAATCTGTATGGTGAGCCAATCATCTGAGCAAGATGATAAAAAGACAGCATCAGGCTCCGAGAGTCATACCTGTGATAACCTGCAGGTGCAAGCAGACACGAAGCACTTGCTGATGAAGATTGTGATTTGGCGCTTTCAGTCTGGATTACGACTCAATTTGAAGTCCAAAATCCTCACAACTGGTCCAATAGACAACACAATTGTAAATGGAGAAAAGATTGAAGTTATCAAGGATTTTGTCTTGCTCATGGAAGTCATCTGCTGCACAAAACCTTAGAACATTGTAATGCAAAGGTGTTACTCTGCAAACTAACGTGTTCCTGACCCAAGCCATTGTATTTTTCAGTTGCCACATATGCAGGTGCAAGTTGTACTCTGAATAAAGTCTTTGAAGGCTGAATAACTGATGCATTTGAATTGTGGTGCTGCAGAATACTGACAGTACCATGTACTGCTAAAAGGACAAACTGATGAATCTTAGAAGTATAGACTACTCCTTAGAAGCAAGGATGGCCAAGATTTCGTCTTACACACTTTTGGACATATTGTCAGGAGAGACCTGTCCCTGGAGGACATCATTCATGGCAGAAGGGCTTTGAAAAAAATGCGGCCTCAATGAGGTGAACTAACAAAATGGGCCTGTGGCCCAGGAACAAGTGTGAGGATGGTCCAGGGCCCCAGGCAGTGTTTCGTTCTGTTGTGCAGTCACTATGGGTCAGAGCAGACTCAATGGCACCTCACGACAAGTCTTAAGAAATAAGAAACACAGTGAACAACCTAGAGTGCAGACTAGCTAGCCAAACATATGAAAAGATATTGATATAGAGAATTTAAAATGGCCCCGAAGTTGTTTGTGAGAAAAGAACCCAGAACATAACCTGAGGATCCTGAACTTCTTTTATGATGAATACAAAGAGAAATGTAAAGGAGGGAACAGAGAGCTCAGAAGGAAATCAGAAAAGCTATTGACAGAATCTATAAAGTTGGTGAGAGGAGTAAAAATGTGTATAGACTTGTGAGTTCTCTTGATATGACAACTCGGGGCTTCAGTTTTCTGCATTTTGTGCTAGGTACCGTTGTTTCTACATTTTCACCTATCACGTCCTTTATTCCTCAAAACAAAATCCACCAAGTGGGTATGTAATTTCCCTTTTACTGATAAAGAAATGATATAGTGGCCTAAAAGGATTACAGAACTTTAAGAGCCACTCTTAAACCTTCTAAAGTCCTCACTCAACTTGTGATCTTTTAGATACAAAGGATGGAATGAAAGTCAACTGAAGAATAGATATACTACAATATACCTTTGAAAGTTGCATTGTGAAAAGGTGAGACAACTCTTTTTAGGCCCAAGCAAGTGGTATCTGACATTTACCTGTAAAACCTGTTTTCTGTTTTAAAACAAAGTAGGACATCAAGCTTGACAGTGAAAGCAAAGTATGATGAGTTTGGTTTTCTTCCAAAAAGAAAACTTTGATTGTGACAAATAAGTTCCATTAATAATATATTTATTATTAAATTCATTTAAAAAGGGGGGAGGGGGAAGGAGCTTAATCAAGGCCTAAAGTGGAAAATATCTGGAAATGAATATGGCAATGTGTACAAATATGCTTGATACTAATATGTATTGAATGTTTTAAGAGCTATAAGAGCCTCCAGTAAAATAATTGGAAAAAATATATATTTAAAATATCTGATGAGTCTTTAAAAAGTTCTCAGAAATGCATATACTGAATAAACTATACATGGATTAAAAAAATCTCCCCTCAATAAACTCAGGCTTAATTGCTAAATGAATAAAGGGGGCACCAGGGGGCAGAGCCCTGGTGATGTAGTGGGTCACGTGTTCAGCTGCTAACCAGTCACTGTACTGAAGGAAGATAAAGACTACCTACTCCTGTAAAAATGTGTCGTCTCAGAAACACATAGAAACCGTTCTCTGTCCTGTAGTTGCTATGGGTCATTATTGGCTGGATGGGAGTTTGTTTTGAGAACTTGAACTTCTAACTTCCTTTGGCTCACATCCTTTGGACATGGTATCAGGAGGGACCTCTACCTGGAAAAGGACAGTATGTTTGGTAATGTAGAAAAGCAGTGGGTAAAGAGGAAGACCTCACGTTGGAGAGAAACTGTGGCTACAACTGTGGGCTCACACGTAACCATAATTGTGAAGAAGATGCACAACCAGGCTCTGGTCAGCATGAGGCAGAAGGAACTTAACTCTACGGTACCTGACAGCAGTCTGTGCTAACATGTCTGATGTGAGGCACAATGAAGTATAAATGGAATGCTAGTTTAAAAGTTGTCCAAGAAACGAATTCTATTTAAAGAAAGAGCAAACATCAAACCTATGTTGACTTTCTAGTGGCAGAATGATGAAATTACTGATGCTTTATGAAAAGCATATGGGAATGTTCCCCAAAGAACAAGTAAATGGATCATTCATTTTAAGAAAGATACTGTTCAACCCAAAACAGACAGCGGCAGACCATCCACATCAAATTAAGATATTTTATGACATTTAATTACAATTAATTTCATCTGTGCCCTAATTGGAGCATGAGTAACAGCAAAAACCACAATTAACAGCAGAAACCACCACCACCACCACCAAATTCTAAACTTTTTCAACTTACACAATTGTAACTGAAAAATTAAAGTTGAGAAAATGTTCTGCTCGATGGGTGCCAAAGCTGTGGAATCCACGTAAGCTGCAAGAGCGGAGTTTTCTATGGAAATTTTATACGGTGGCAATCAAAACCTGAAGCCTTTCTCGGAAGAACTGACGCAGATGAAACACAACTTTTACAACATGACCTTAAAGACAGCAATGGCCACACCAAGAGATGGAAGCTGATTGAAAGCAAAAGCAGACCAGTCATGAACAAAGGTGATGGTGTTTTTGAGATTATCAGGGCATTTTGCTTGTTGACATCATGAAGGGCCAGAGTGATCACACCTCTTCATTGTGAGAGTGCTTTGAGAAAATTAACCAACGTTGTAGCAAAAAACAAAACCAAAAAACACCTAGGAAAGCGTCACCAGAGTCCATCTCCATTACATTTTATTCGTCTCACAAAACAAGGGCTATTTTGCAGGAATTCTTATGGGAAACCATTCCAATTGATCATCCTGACTTGGCTCCTCCTGATTTCTTATTCTTTCCTAAACTGAAAAAAATCTTTAATGGGCACCCATTTTAATAGTGTTGAAGACTGCATTGAGATGTTTAAATTCTCAGCACTCTCAGTTCTTTAGGAATACAAAGTGTATTCAACTTGTTGGAGCTATGCGGATATTTTTTTTCTAATTTTTATCTTTAAATTCCATTTCCCATGAACTTTTGTATAGCAAGGCTTTGTTTTTACGTCACATAAAATAACCAATAGGTGGTGGATATACTTGCTTCAGTGTTTCCTGCTAGTGGATTGGTCACCAGAGTGTACCTTTTTTCTCCTACTTCAATAAAATGAAAGGTGACCAAAAGGTACACGAAAAAATACTGATATATATGTCACTTTGGATGCATTTCTGAGGTGTTATGAAGTGTCAAAGAAGTCGGTTTCAAAATGCTACATAATGACAAAAGGTTCTATTTATGACATCGTACAGAACTATGGAGAAAACAGATCCGAGTTTGCCAGGAGGTGAGGATGGGAGAAGAGGTGACTCTAGCAGCGGTTCTCAACGTATGGATCATGACCCCTTTGAGGGTCGAAGGACCCTTTTATAGGCATCGCCCTATTCAGAACAGTAGCAAAATTGAATTCTGAAGTAGCTATGATAATAAGACTGAAAATGTTAAAGACATGAGCTGTCAATGATAAGATTACAGAGAACCTATGGCAGGTGAGATTCAAACAAAATTCTTGGTGATTGAAAATGGAATATGACTGAGTTACACAGAAGCTGCAATCTCAAGGGACTACACTAGAACGATCAGTGATAAATGAGTTGATTGGTCTCAGAGAATTTCAGAACATAGGAGGTAAAAGTTGGGCGAAAGTTAGCCAAAAGAAAAGCCTGAAAATGAAAAGTGAGATCCAGATCACCACCCTACCTTTCTCAAGTACTACGTTATTTCCTGCATCCTTCAGTGTTATGGAATTTCTTAGCCTGAGAAATTAAATGGGAAGTCAGTATGTAGAAGGACATGCAAACAAATAGAAAGTATTAGGTGTAAATTCGAAATCAGGAGGTAATGGAGGCCAAGGCAGAAGCACAGTTAAAGTATTAAGAGAAAGCATCCCAAAAAATGAGCTGATACTAAGGGCGCAAGTTGAAAGAAAATCTTTTGAAAATGTTGAAAACAAATGTACAAATGTGCTTGACACAATGGATGTATGCATGGATTGTGATAAGAGCTGTATGAGCCCCTGCAAAAAAATTTAAAGAGACAGCATTCCCTAAAATTCCCTACATTTCACGGAAATCTGAAGGATTCTTCCCTAGAAAAACACTGCAGAGAAAAGGCCTCCAAACAAAAGAATGGTTTCAAGGCTCAGTTTTCTAAGAATGTGTTCTACCTGCAAACATTGCCCTCAACTAATTATCATGTTCAGCCATTTTATTGTGAACTGGGTAGCCACTGGCTAATCATTGAGTGGCATTTATATACTTTTTTAAATAATTGTATTGGGGGCTCTTACAACTATTATAACATTCAATACATCATCTGTATCAAGCACATTTGCACACGTTGCCACATTAATTTCCAAACATTTTTCACTTGAGCCCTTGGTATAAGCTCCTCTTTCCCCTTTCCCCCATTGAATGGCATTTCTAAGTAACATTGTTTTGGTAGGGCTAATGATTTGCCTAGCACTACCTATCAACACAGAGCTTTTAATAAGTCTTGGTGTCTACTATCATATGACAGATGGCTAAGACTAGGCAGAAATAGAGGGACATAACCTAAATAAATG
Organism: Nesogale talazaci; assembly: GCA_004026705.1. Taxonomy (NCBI): domain Eukaryota; kingdom Metazoa; phylum Chordata; class Mammalia; order Afrosoricida; family Tenrecidae; genus Nesogale; species Nesogale talazaci. The sequence continues at coordinate 4,689 of PVJH01044532.1, read as the reverse complement.
AGAGAAAAACAAAAATTAAAAGAAAGCAACAACAAAAATTCTGATCCTGACAGAGTAGGAAAGCAAATGAAATGTATATACGCAAATTTATATATACTCAGAAAAGATGACTATCTATAAACTAAGAACCTGTCAAATGCAGTCTAGAAATAAAAGCAGTCTTAGAAATTAAAAACTTAACTTAAAATTCTATTTATAGTCATGTTATCAGCGAACAATGGTTGAAATAAAGGCATTTCAAATCTGTAAGGACTCAGAAATGCACCTCTCATTACCACACCTCTTAGGAAGCTGTGTTTGAGGTGCTTCAAGTAAACCAGAGAGTAAATTAGAAGCACAACCAACGAGGGTGACACACAGAAGCCATGGAATAATGGCTGTGCAGTAGGCCATGGGAACAACCAGTAAAGACTGATACGAAATACGACTGCAGAATAGATCTTAGTCAAAATGGAATTAGAGTATCTGATATTTAAGGACAAAAACTTTTCATAACTAGTGAAGGGAAGGTAATTGGATGGGCATCAAAGAGAAATTAACAAAATTGTAAGGCTGGTTTACAGAAAGTTAAAAGTACTAGCAGAAACAAAAAAATGCCATACATAAAAAATATATACTGTTTGTCTATTTTATGTGCAAATAAAATCAACATGGTCTGATTTGGTTTTAGACAATATTTATTTTGAAGTTTCAAATGATATGAAAGGAAATGTGATTTTGTTTAAAGACAGATGAAAAAGACTTTAAACACTTTACTAGATGATCCAAACTGCAACAAATATTTGTGCATCAAAATTCTTCTTGCAACAACAGCACTGATAGTATCCCTAGATCTTCCAACCAACCCTCCACATAGCCATGTTCACAAAGAGAACAACCTTTACAATGTAAAGAACAAAGTAGCCATGAACTCTCAGGCACTTTTCTATGAAGTAACAGGCTGAACAACATCCATTAGCTCCACTCACCTAGTTACTTCTCTTTCTTAGAATTTCCATTTCCTATGTGCCCCATTTGATCAACTCTGCCTCTACCAAACTTTTCTTCCTATCAGTTTTTCACTTTCTACATAACAGGTATTTCCCTTGGTCTACTATCAAACTTAACTAGGTTGCCTATAACTCACAAGATAATCTGATCACTCCCTGGCAAGAAAAGATGTTTCTCAGTAAAAGATATAAATCTTGGGAATAATGTTACAAGAGGATTAATAATTACAAATACAAAAACTAATTTAACAATGAATGACATTTCGTGAAATCTAGACATGGAAATGTTAAAAAAAAAACCTGGATTCATTGAACATGGATCAAAATTTAATGCTAAATATTATGGAGAACATTTGGGTTTTTACTTTAGCAAGACATTTGAACGTTGAAAAATTATTTTTCATTTTTATTAAAAGAACCTATTAACAGAAGTTTATATTTTAAAATAAAATAACATAAAATCAGTAATCTATAAATAATATTCTACTTACTCTTTTCTTGGAAAAGTTCTGTCTTAGGCAGCAGCTTTTACCAATTTATGTTTCAGCTATCTTATCATTTCAGTGTAACTTAATAGCTTTTACTTACTTAATTTCTTCAATTGGAAAATTTATGTCAAGGTACTTTCTGCATGTTTAACACATCTTTTAATGCTAATTACTTTAAAATGCAAGTTAATTTTTGAGACCTGAATATGCCATCAATGTTTCCAAAAGAAGCAAAAGCTGTAAGGAAATGTTTTCCTCCCCCCTCCTGCTTTACGCAGGCCATGTGAATGTTCCATTTCTTCATATTTAGGTAACAGGAGTCCCTTAGTGCTCAAATGGCAGGAGACAAGGAGGAATTTAGGCCTTCAAAGCATGTATAATAGAGGTAAGACGCCAAGTAACGTCTAAGCTCTGTCTTCACAGGCGAGCAAGAGTTGTGGGGGTTCTTCCATTTTGCGTTAGCAGCACCCTTGGTCACTCCGTAGGAAAAGAGAGGCAGGCCAGTAGTTCTCCTTACACAGCACAGATTCCATCTGAAAAGAATGCCCTGGCCCCAATGGTATCTTCCATTGTATAAACTGCCATGTGCAAGAGGAACAATTCTCAGAATAAATAACAATTTTTGAAGGATTGACAAAACAATATTTTTAGACAGAGAATAAAACTCTACATGTCCAGAAATTTCTGGATAATCACACATCAAGGACCTCATGCAAGTAATATTCTTACCAGCTAAAAGTCACTACAAACTATAAGTTCTTTTAACTGAAGTTCATATTTTATATAAAACTTAAGAAGTGTGGCACATTTTTACTATTAACCATTACATTATTTTTATTTGTTTTTGTTTTTTTTAGAAAGCATATATTACTCAAATTGGATACATTACCTAGACCTTTTGATTTAAAATATAACTGAAGGAAACCATTACAGATCAAGAATAAACAAGCATCCTTTTATACAAACATGTTATTTGAGTAAAGAAAATTAGTTCCAATGCAATTAAGTCACCTCTGATCAAATTATACATTTTCATGCATGTGAAAATAAAAGCTTACATTTGCTTCAAGAATGAGTTCCATAGCACACAAATTACAGCATTTATTCAATAATATTAAAATAATTCTAGTAGAAAATAAAATAACTTCAACCATATATATTATAATTTATCATATACATACTCCAAAATCCCTAGAATTCAACTGTGAAAATTTAAAGAATTTCAAAGCAACTGGTATTTTAACTAAAAAGAAATGTGCATACACATCCATATTTGACCTATCTGCAAAAGTTGATTCAGAGATGGAGAAAAGTAGGTATGTTTATCAATTTTTCTGGAATATAATATTTGTACTTAGGTCAATACACTTACCTGTAAAATTAAAATAAGCTTGAGATATTTCCAATGCTAAAGCAAATTTCGGAACGTTAAATGCTATAAGATTGAAAACAGTTTCCTTTAGGAATTTATATCTGCTTTACAATTAAGGCAGATGATAGTCTGCCAAACAGTTTTCCCATCTCTCTTCCCTTACAAGGGAAATGATTACACGTAAAAACATTTCAAGTGACTACTGCAACTTAACCAAAGGGAAAGAGGAATTACAAATGCTCCTCCTACTTGGAACCTACCTGAACACTTTAGACATGACCAGAACTACTATGCATGACACAGTAAACAGATTTTGTTTTTTAAATCAAAGCTAAGTTTGACAAAGAACTCTACTGGGTAAATCGAATAAATGAACCACCTCAACAAAGATGGTACTTTAAGCCTTTACACATGACACATGAAAATGAAGAAGTGTTTTATTAGATTGGTCTTTCTTCATCTTTCTGTAACTCTGAGTCCTGAAAGGATAGCAAGCCATTATACTCATACATCTGCAATCCCTTTCTTCACACAATAGGCACACATATCAGCATCATATGTCAATAAAGTATTATCAACATAGCATAAACATTTAAGCAGTAGACACATTTCACATGAAAGGGGTTCTATGCATCACATGGCCTATCCCAATAAAATGCAAGTATTAGAATGCCATTTCAGCAGTTACAGTGTTGATATGGTCAATATAGATAACTTGTTTTAACCCGTGATAGAATTTCATAAGTCATCCATAGGGAAGAAGCACAGGAAAAGACTTTCAAAAAAAGCTATGTGCCAACTTCAAAAATGACATACTAACCGAACATTAGCATTCGAAAGCTAGGTTGAATAGGACTGGCCTTGATGCACATGCAGTAGATTTGTTTTGAGAATAGAAAATTAAATGGTAATGTCAGCAGTATTACTACTGTTTCTATATTTATGATTAATTACTAGCAGCACAATTCCCAGAAGGAAGGAGATGGATCCAATAGCGATGTATGCAATCCCCAAAAATGGATTCTTTCCTCCCATCCACGAAATAGTGCTCAAGATCATCCGTTTTCGTCCATCAAAAGAATGTACAGGGTAATCTGATGAGTGTATAGGAAGACTTCTTCATCTTAGTTGCTTAACTTTTATCACATACTTTATAAGTTGGCATTAATTGCTTGTAGTTCATTTTACAAACACCTGACCATATTAATTCATTTTACTGCTTCCATGATATTCAAGCACCATATACTTTGAATCACAAGAATTTTAAGGGATTTAGCTAACTAAATGTTAGAAAACTTCAAAATATTTTACAAACAAAAATATGCAAGCTTAGCTGAACCCAGGTGGCGCAGTGGTTGTGTGCAGGGCTATGGCCCACAGGGTTGACGGTTCAAATCCAGGAGCAGCTCTCCAGGAGCAAGGCTGGGCTTCCTACTCCTACCAGGACAGTGATGCGAAATATATATATGTGCGTGTGTATCCAAGTTTAAGAGTTATATAGTTTTCAGTATACTTTCACACTCATTAGCTAGGACAAGTAGGTCACAAAGGAATGTAATGCAGAAGAGGCTTTCAATGGTCAGTAATGAGGCTCGCATAGGAAAAGGAAGCAAACTGGTAGTAAGGAGAAACTGGGAGAATCAAGGGACTGGGCATCTTTGTGAGGTCAAATATAGGAGTAGACGGAAAGCAGTTATGGGAATCTGAGGTGGCTCTGAGCCCAAGGTCAAAAAGCAGGACATTCAAGCTTTTAGTTGTCAATTTGGAACAAATGTAACATTCATGGCGGAAACAGAACTGATTGCTAAATTGGATTTGAAGTGAAGGATGGAAGGGCATT
>PVJH01044531.1:0-12925 GCA_004026705.1 Nesogale talazaci | reverse complement strand
AATCTGGCTGTGGAGGGGCCCCGTTATCCAGCCCAGGAGTTGAGGAAGCCCGCTGCCTTGCTTCCCACGGCCTTACCCCAGCCGGTCGGGGCTGCGGGCCACAGCAGCTCGTGGGCGCGAGACTTGCGGCCGGCCCCGTCCACGTAGACGCCGGCGGTGGTGAAGAGCAGCAGGAACTCACTGAGGCTGAGCTCCGCGGCGCCCAGCGCTTCGCCCAGGCCCCCGCGGGACGGCGGCTCCTCGGGCCCCAGCCCGGCCCCCAGCGCTAAGGGCACAGCCTCGTTGAGCAGTGGGTAGAGGGTGAAGGTCCCCGCCGCGCCCACGCACAGCCGGTCGCCCAGCAGCCCCAGGCTCTGCACGGGCGCGGGCGCCTGCAGCTCCCGGATGCGGCGCTGCCAGGGCCCCGGGCCGGGCCCCAGCTGGTAGCAGAGCACCTGGCGCTTGACGGCCACGCAGAGCACAGGCGTGCGCGCCTGCAGGATGCGCCCGGCTGCCAGCGCCTGGCAGCCCCGCGACTCCGGGATCTTGGTGCCCGAGGCCTCCGCGTTCTCCAGCTCGGCCAGGGCGAAGAGGCGCACGCTGGGGCCGCGGCCGCACAGCGCCGCCAGCAGGCCGGCGGCGGGGCTCACAGCCAACTGCTGCACCCGCCGGCACTCGCCCACCTGGAAGATGTCTGCAGGGGTGGGGGGGGGGGGTAGGGGGGAGTGTCACCAGCTGGTGGGTGAGGATGAGTCCCCGTTTGCCCACAGGGCCAACCTCACCGACCACCCCGCCACCCCCTGACCCCAGGGTGGGGTGGGGCAGGTACCGTTGCTGTGCAGATGGATCACAAACAGCCCCTCCTCGGTGCCCAGGGCAAGCCGGTCCTGGTCTGGGAGAGGGTCAGAGGTCAGGGGTCAGCCTCCCTGCCCTTGCCAGGCCTCCCGTTTCCCTTAAGGAAATGGGGAGCCCGACGCCCCTCCCCGACTGCATCTTTTTTCTCGCAGCACCTGAGCCAGCTTTGGTGGGGAAAGGGCTGCAGGAGTGGGGGTGGGGGGTAGGGTCAAAGGCATGCCGCCTTAAGCCGTGGGATTTGGAATCAGCCAGCCTCGCCGAGCCTCAGTTTCCCCTTGTGCAGCGGGAGCGTGAGGAAGGGGTGCCGGTTCTGGTCAGCAGAGTCGCCGCCTGCAGCTGTCCCTGCTCAGCGAGTGCCCTCACCCCGCCAGCCTGACTGGCCAGGGACCAGCGATCTTCTCTGTGCCTGCACCCTGAGTGACCGCAGGGGGAGCCCGCAGTGCCCCGAGGGTCTTGGTGGCCACTGCTCCCTGTCACGGAGGCCTGGCAGGGCCACCCAGCTGGTGGCAGAAGTGCCAGCACCATCACCACCCTGCTTGTGTGTGTTCAGAGCTTCTGACCCGCCCCGGGGCGTGAGGGTCTCTTTCAGGAACCGGAGAAACCCAGGCATAGAGAAGCAGGGTGCCGAGGCCAGGCCTCCGCCCAGGGCTGCTCGTGCAGGAGGGCACTCAGCGGGTCTGTCTGCTGTGGTGGCAGGGTCGTCTGGGCAGTGGCGGCGGGTCCCCGGGGGCTCACCGACGATGGCAGCACAGAGGGTGTGGGACAGCAGCGGCAGCCCGTTGTCGTAGGCCTCTTTGAGGGTGTACACGGGCCAGGGCCGGGGTCGCACCTCCTGCAGCAGCCGCTGCAGCTCGCCCAGCACCTGCAGCCAGCGCTCACGCTCCGCCTCGCTCTCGGCCAGCAGCAGCACGGTGCACGTGGTGGGCGGCACCGCCAGCTGGGAGGCCGTCACCTGCGGGCAGCGACCGACCGGGGCTGGGCTCACGGAACTGGGCCCAGGGCCAGCCACCCCTCCTCACCCCCCATCTGCACCGGCCAGGGCCGGGCCCAGCGTGCGACTGGTTCAGCCTCGTGTGGGCTGGGTCACGGGAGGGGAGGCGGGGCATCGTGGGAAGCGGGGAGGGCCCTCGCACTCAGGTCAAGAAATGCAGGAAGAGTCGTGGCAGCCAGGACGGGAGGGGCGGGTGGCGTGACTGGGCTGAGTCCAGGTGGGTGAAGCCCCCAAAGGACTGCAGATCGTAGCAGGACAGGGCAGGGCCAGTCACGTCTGGAAGGTGGGGCAGCCCAGGGAGGCAGCGTTCCCACGGAGGCGAGGGGCAGCCAGGCTGGAGTGGGCGGATGTCTGAGGTCTGGCTCACCCAGGCACTCACCATAAAGATCCGTGGCAGATCCTTGGATTGGGCGTGGATGACATCGCAGGCCAGGACAGGGGTGGCCGAGAACTGGGAGTCCCTGGGGTGGCCATGGAAGGACACACTGCTATGGCCGCCCTCCCCCCTTCACTCACCCGCTGGTCTGACACCCTATGCCCCTGCCTGCCCTGCACCCACCTCAAATCCAGCGCCTGCAGGAGGGCCCCGCAGGCTGGGCTGAGCCGAGGGTCGGGGGCGTCAAACAGCAGCAGGCGGGAGTCGCTGAGCGCGGCAAAGACGCGCTGCCAGCCGCGGCGAACGCCGGAGGGTCGGGGCACCTGGAGAAAGATGGGCGCAGTGGTGGGTCCCACCAGGCCCGCTTGCCTTCCCCGCCTCGCTCCAGCCTCCCTGCCCAGCTCACCGACAGGAAGCCTTCGTGGGCGGTGCCCGTGCCCGTCTCCGGGTGCACTCCCAGGGCTGTGCAGAGCTGCTCCGGGGGCACAGGGCACAGGGGGGCCTGCGGGGCACAGGCGGCGTGGCAGAAGTAGCCACAGGCTGTGGGGAAAGGGGAGAGTGGGTTTGTAATCACAGAAGCTTTGGGTGGCTACCAGAGGCCTCAGAGGACTGGAAACACTTCCCCACCAAGGGAGAAGTGCAACTTAGTAAGGGCTCAGAGGCAGCAGCAGCCTCTGCCCCAGCCCCTTCCCCAGCCCCAGCCCCTAGGACGGGAGGGGTACAGGATCCTCACCGTCACAGCGGAGGCCCTGCCGGGCCAGGCCCAGCATCAGCGAGGTGCAGCGGAGACACTTAGTGGGCGACGGGAAGGTCCGGGGACGCAGTAGGTGTGCTCCGGGCTAGAGAGGAAAGGTCATCACCCTGAGCCTGGCCATGGCTTCTGGGGGCCCTCCACCCATCCCTGCCTGGGGCTGGGCTGGGCTGGCTGAGGCCACAGGGCGCTGACTCATTGCTCCGCTCTAACCCCCACCCCCGACCCCCTGTGCTCCGGGGAGCAGGGAGTAGCAGGGCGGCCACTGACCTTAGGAGGAGGGCTGTCTGCGGGGGCTGTGGTAGAAGCAGGTGTCCTGGGGAAGACGGCCTGCGAGGAGTAGGGGGAACAAAGAGGTGAGGGGGTGACAGCAGGTGGGTGCCAGGCTCTCCCCATCCCAGGACCCCCCGGCTTACTCCCATGCGCAGGCTGCGGCGGCCCTCGGGCCTCAGCTCAGGCTCCGGGCACCCCGGTCTCGAGGCTTCTCCGGCGATGCCCGAGTCCTTGGCGGATTCCTTCTGGGGGTGAAGGGCGGGGTGTGGGCCAATATCAGGGCCTTGTGTGGCTCCTCTGGTCTCCCCCTACCCCCCCCTTCCCCCCTGCAGCCACTTCCTGGGCCTTACCTCTGAGCTCCAGAAGGAGAGGAAGGGGAGCAGGGAGCTGGTCGGTTTGGCATCTGGAGACAGAAGACAGGGTCAGTGGGGGAGGGGTCCTCGGGCCGGTCCTAACCCCTGCTCCTGAGGAATTCAGAACCTCCAGGGCCTCAGATCCCACTGGGTCAAGTGGCGTGGGCCACACAGGGCAGGTGCTCAGTGAGGGCTGAGGGTGAGTGGAGGCAGGTTCTAGGCACAAACTTGGGTCTCTGCAGCATCTCCGGCGGCTGAACTCTGCCCTGTACCAGCCCGGGAAGGTGTATCTGGCCACTCACCGCCCGGGCCTCGGGCCTGCAGCTCCTCGCGCAGCGTGGCCAGCTCCTGCTGCAGGCCCTGCCTCTGCCTGTCGACCTCCTGCAGGCGCCTGGGGGAGGACGTGGAGAACTCACCATGGGCCACTCCACGGGGGGCCCCCTGCAGGCACCCCCCCACAGCCCTGCCGGCCTCACTCACCTCTCAGACCGCAGCTGGGCCTCCTGCACCTGCGTCAGGCGCTCCTGCAGGCTCTGCTTGGCTCGAATCTCGGCCTCCAGCGCCGACTGCAGCTCCAGCCGCGCGGAGGCCTCCATCTTCTGCAAGCGCCGAGCTTTCCACTGGTGGTCCTGGAGGGCCACGAGGTACCCAGTGAGATGCCCAGGACTCACCGTGTGCTCCACGCCCACCCCTTCTGCCGCCCGGGGTACCTGCTCCCCACCCCGCGCCCCGGGCCTTTGCTTACCAGCGGCCGGGCAGGGAGCGTCTGAGTACCCACATTCCGCAGGGACTCCAGCTCCTCGGCCATCTTCGTGGCCAGGGCCTGCAGGTAGCCCCTGGAGACCTTCTCGTCGTTCACCCTGGCGGGGAAGGGCTCAGGGTCAGGGTCAGGGCCCTCAGCCCCGGCCCAGCTCCATCCAGGTCCCCTCACCCACCAGTCCAGGGCACCCACCAGCCCAGGATGTCTGTGATCTGGGCCTCCCAGTTGCTCTCCGTCTCCCGTCGCTGCCCCTCCAGCCGCCGCAGGCGCTGCTGCTCCTGCTCCAGCTCGGCCTCCAGCTGTGGGCAGCGGGGAGGAGGTCACCCACGACAGCTGGTTCACCAGTCAGGGGGCCAGGGCAGGGAGCCAGCCTGCCCCACGACCCCGGCAGCAGCCCCGTCCACCCACCGGCTGTCTGTCCACGCTGCCCTCGGATCCCGCTCACCCGCTTCTGCGTCTGCATCAGCTGCCGGTTCTCCTCCTGGAGCTGGGCCCAGGCTTCCTCCTTCCTGCTCGGCAGCCTATGGACAGTCCGGCGGGCGAGGGGAGTATGGGAACCCAGCGTCCACCCACCCCACCCTCGAGGCCCGGCCACCTGCCCATGCGGCCCGACTCACCCCTGAGTGTGGGCCTGGTCCAGCCGCCCCTGCTGGGTGGCCGCCTCATTCTGCGGCCGGCCCCTGGGAGGCCCTGTGCCGTTGCTCGCAGGGGCTGTATGCACGGGCTGGAGGGACCCAGGCTGCTGCCTATCCTGATTCTGAGCCGGTTCCCTCTCCAGGCTCAACTCCCGCTGCTTCTGCAGCCGGGTCACCTTCTGGCGCAGAGTGGCTGCCTGGGCCTCCAGCTGGAATGGGGGTGGGGGAACAGCAGAGGCAGGCAGTGCTGACTGTGCCCACCCCAGCTTCTCCCCCATAGGCCTTGCAGCTGACCAGTCCCACCCCCCGGCCCCTCCTCGGTTGACTACGGGGCTGGGTGGGTGCAAAGGCCCCTGGAGTCCCCAGCTCCCCAAACTTCTTCCAGCTGCCACTGAAGTTCAGGGGTTACCTGCTCCACCCCAGCCCCACCCCATAGCACCCACCTCACTCCGGGCACCCTGTGCCTCCTCCAGTTGGGCACTCAGGGCCTGGTTCTGGCTGGCCGCGGCCGCCTCTCTCTCCTGGGTCTCCTGCAACAGCTGGAGCAGCTCTTCCTGACGCCCCTGGGTCTGACACAGCTCCTGGGCCAAGACACCAAGCCCGGACCGGGCCTCGGCCAGCTCCTAGAGTCAGATGGCGGGGCCAGGCCTGGGTCAGCAACAGACTGGCCACCACGGAGCCCAGCCACTGCCTTCCGCCGCCGCCAACTCTCACCTGGCGGAGCTGGTCTCTCTCCCGGCGCAGGTCACTGGCCTGGCTGGGGCCGCCTGCCGGGGGCCCATCTGTCTGGGACAGGTGGTCCGTGCTGCCCTTCAGGGCCTCTGCGGGGAACAGTCACGGGAATGACATGTGTGGCATGCCCAGCCTCGGCCGGCACCCCAGACAGCCTCAGACAGCTTTCCTGAGACCCCGCGGTGGGCCAGCCTGGAACCCTGGTGGACTCAGGGGACTTGGGGGGGGGGGGGGGAGGGTCAGGATACCTGACAGGCTCTCACGCAGCATCAGCACATCCTTGCGTAGCCGCTGCAGCTCCTGGGAGTCCGAGGGCTGCCGCTGGGCCTCTGGGAGGAAAGGGTCCTAGTGAGCACCCAGTTCCGCTCCAGCCCTCCCTCCACAGTGGGTCAGGACCCTCCCTCACCAAGGAGCTTCAGAACCAGCTCTGCCTTCTCCTCCTCCAGACACACGAGTTTCCGCTCCAGGGCAGCCAGCTGCTCGGAACTGCCCTCGGGGGCAGGACTAGGGCGGGGGAAAGCAGGGCTGTGAGGGTGGGCACACACCCACTCCCCAAAGCCCCCTTACTCAGCCAAGAACTACCCAGGGTGCACGTGTCCGGAGCCCAGTCGTGGAGGGCGTGAGAAGCAGACACAAGGCTAGAAAAGGAGGGTCAGGGAGTGGACCAGAGACCGTCAGGGTGTCACCGAGGAGGGTGAACTGACTAGAGGCCTCTTGGGAGGCAGTACCCATGGGAGCCAGGCAGTACCCATGTGGCTCCAGGGTTCCCAGGGCCCAAGTTCAAAGGCCAGCCTTGGTCCTATGTGACCTTGAACCAGAGGCCTTCGGACCTCCGTTCCCTAAGCGGACAACAGTGCAGCAACACCAGGGCCTCCAGGACTCTGTGACTTGGGCTCACAGCTGCCCGGGTCCCACGCCCCACACCCCAGGGCCTCAAAGAGGAGAATGGGCCAAGAGCCTCTGCCTGTCCCCTGGGAGCAGGGAGGGCCTGTCCAGCTCCAGGCCCTGGGCTCAGAGACGGGACGTTCTCAGCTGGGATGAGGGCTGTTCTCCCCAGGGCTCAGTGTGCACTTCCTGTGCACCTGGTGCACCTGGGCACAGGCAGGACATCCAGGCCCCCCAGTGGGTTCAGCCCCTCCAGGCTGGGTAGCTGAAACCACGAGGAGGGGCTCCCCAGAAAGGGAGGGGTAGACTCACCTGAGCGAAGTATAGGTGAAGCCCACGAATGGCAGGTGGTGACCTGAGAGGGCCCCATGGGAGGGTGGCGGCAGGGTGGCCTGCAGGAGGGAGAGTCCAGGCTAAGACTGTCAGAGGCCCCTCGGAAAGGGCAAGCCCACCCCACTCAGGTCAGCTTAGGGGCAAGGGTAACTAGTGCTGGGCAGGGGGTGGGGGGGCTGGGGTAAAAGAGACCACAACTCCATGACTCAAGGCAGGGCTGTGGGGAACTTTGGCCATTAGCACCCTATTTGGGGTCAAAGGACCATCCTTCACTTGGTCCCGCGCCCCGCCCCACTCATTACAGCCCAACCCCCAGGGAGCACAGAATGAGACTGGGAGACATCTGGGAGGGGTCTCTGGGGATATCACTGAGGGTCCAGTTCTCTTGCAGACCGACCACCTACCGAGTGGTTGAGGGTGTCGTCATCCACGTCAAAATTGGAGGTGTCCACAGGCCCCCGCAGCTCGGGGATGTAGGGGGCAGTGCTGGTGGCCAGCTGCTCCCAGTCCACTCCGTCGAAGAAGGGGTGCTTCTGGAAGTCACCCAGCCCGCCGCGGCCCAGGCGCTCCTCCTGGCGGCACAGCAGCTGGCGGATCAGGTCTCGGGCGCTGGCGGGCACGTCGGGCACATCCGGGGGGAACTGCAGATGGTCCTGTGGGGCAAGGGGGGCGGTGGGCGTGGGGCTGGGGGTCCCAGCTGCACCTCGGGTCCCCTCCTTCCCCAGGGACTCCAGAGCCGGGCAGCCCACCTCGTGGTTCATGATCTTGCCGTACGTCTCCACCAGGGACTCGGCGTAGAAGGGCGTCTCCCCAAAGAGCAGCTCATAGGCGCAGACCCCCAGAGACCACCAGTCGCACTGGGGGCCGTAGTGGCCCTTGCCCTCCTCCATGGCCTGCAGGATCTCAGGAGAGATGTAGTCTGGCGTCCCCACCGCCACCGAGGAGTCCACCTGCGAGGGGGCAGTGAAAATGCCATGACAGCCGGGGGCGTGGCTGCACCTGCTGGCCCCGCCCCCTGCAGCGCCCCGCCCTCCCCTTCTCCCCAGTGCCAGGAAGCCCCATTCGACGGCAGAGGCCTCACCATGCCGCTGTGGTTGAGACGCAAGCAGGAGCCGAAGTCGGCCAGGCGGACGTGCCCGTTCATATCCAGCAGGATGTTGTCCGGCTTGACGTCCCTGAGGAGGGCAGGAAGGGGAGGGGGGTGTCTCCCACCTGAGTGAGGGCAGGCCGGGCTGGGCAGACTCCCGAGGTGGGTGAGTGAGGCTCGTGGACCCAGGGGCAGTGGGAGGACGCAGGGGCCACTGGCCCCAGGTGTGGACTACGCCACAGTCGCAGGCCCACGTGCCGAGCCGAGGTGCTCGGCGGGGACACGGGGGCACGGCATCTGCATGGTACACACATTTTGGAAAGAGGGCTGGTGAGTCAATGCAGGCAGGGGGGCGGGGGCGCCCACCTGTGGACATAGCCGAGCTGGTGCAGCGAGTGAATGGCCAGCACCATCTCCGCCAGGTAGAACTGGGCCAGCTCCGGTGGGAGGCGGTCCTCAAAGCGGCTCAGCAAGGTGAGGAGGTCCCCCCCGGGATAGTAGTCCATCACCAGGTACTGGGGGGGGGCGGGGGTAAGGGATGGAGATCAGGGCGAGGGGGCGGGTGCCTCAAGGCCCCTGGCCTCCGGGATCACTTGAACCCCGCCGCTTCCAGGTGAGCCCAGCCCCACCCTCCGAAAGGCCTCACCAGGCACTCCTCGTCCTGGAAAGCATAGTGCAGGGCGGTCACCCAACGACTGTCCCCCTTCACCAGGACATCACGCTCCTCCCGGAAGCAGGCTGTCTGCAGCGGGGGAGGGGAGAGGTGGGCGGGGCCAGGCCCAGACCCTGTGGTTGGTCAGAGCACAGAGGAGAAAGACCCCCAGGCGGCCAGATGGCAGTCCCAGCCCTGCTCCGTCCCAGGCTGTGGCCTTCTGTGCTGACCTAAAGGGCTGGGGACTCACCTACTGGCTTTTAAATGTGGCTTTCAAACACCTCGACGGGGAGGTGGGCAGATGTTGGGGATGGCTTGTTTGGCCACAATGCCTGGCCCCTGTCTGGATGCCCATGGGCTTCCCCGCCCCCACACCACCACTGGCCGGGTGTCCGAGTCCCGCCAGGCCCCAAACTGACCTCAGCCCGCTTCAGCATGTCCCACTTATGCAGTATTTTCATGGCAAAGATCTGTCCACTGTCCCTCTGCCTCACCACGGCAACCTGTGACCACGGGCAGGTGAGGTCAGTGGGCTGGCTGGGTGCAGGCAACATGCCTCCCGCCCCCCACTCCCTGCCGGCTACCCTGCTCACCTCCCCAAAGGCTCCTCGGCCGATCACCTTCAAGATTTCAAAGTCCTCTCTCTGCAGACGCAACTCTTTTACCTTGGCCACGAAGGGACTGGCTGAGGGGGTACAGAGAGGGGCTCAGGGCCGTGGACCGGGGAGGGTGGGCAGAGATGTCCTCCCAGGAAAGATGGTGAGGAGGAGGCAGCGGCGCAGAGGGGTGGAAGGTGCAGGCGTGCCGCCTCTGCCCATCACCTAGCCCCCTGACTTCTCTGAATCCAGGGCCCTGAAACTCAGCCCCAGACTTCAGGCTGCCTTTACCCCAGGGAGCTGATGGGACTTGTAGTTCTTTCCTGCTTGGTGTGGGGGTTGACAGTGGCTGGCCAGGGCATTCTGGGGGTGCTGGCTGGCACCACTCTCTCGACCCAACCGCAGGATTTGGCTCCCAGCAGTGCCAGGCGGGGCCTGCCAGGGGGGACCGGACAGGTGACATTCCTTGTCCCCAGAGAAGCTGGGGGCTCCTCCAATAGGAGCCCTGGGCTTGGGTCCGGAGACCCTGCAGACACAGAGAGGTGGGCAGCCCCAGAGGTCAGGTAGGACAAGGGTCCTGCAGGGCCTGGGGGAAGGGTGGTCCCTGGGCTTCTCAGGTGAGGCTGCCACAGTGGGTTCTGAAGACTGGAAATCCAGGCGGAGGGAAGCTTTCCCGGCTGGCACATCCAGGGCACTGGCATCCGAGGGCGTTGAGCACGCAGGACCCCTCCCAGCCGGACCAGCCCTGCAACTCCAGGCCTGCCTCCTCCAATTGGGGCCCAGCAGGCAGGGCCTCCGCCTTCCCTTCACCTTGACTCCCCAGGAGGGGCCCTTCCTGGTCTTCCCAGGCCCCCACCCCACCCAGGAGCAGCCCCTGGAGGAGGGAATCCGGCCTTTGAAACTCAGGGAGGCCAGGAGTTAGTGGGGATACGGGCAGCTGAGGGCTGCCTCAGTTTCCCCTGCCAGGAGGTGAACTCCCCGCTAGCTAGCTGGGCGGGCCTGGGGGTGGTGGTGGTGTAGAGAGCAGTTCCACAGGTTCATCCAGAAGAACCCCCGCCCTGGGGGTGGGGTGGGAGTGCAACGTTTTTTTTTTGCCCAGGTCTCTGTGGAGAGGCCAGGAGAAGTGGCCACAGGCCTCCAAGAGGTGGTTTACCCACCAGCCAGCGAGGGACCCAGTCTAGGACTCTGGCTGGAAGGGTCCCAGCCCAGCTGCTCAGCCCCCTCATCTTACCGGGGGTGGGGTGGGGGGGGCACTCTGGGGCAGGCGCAGGGACAAGTTGGAGCAGGAGAGGTGTGAGTCAGCCCAATGAGTTACCTGGGGAGAAGTCAACAGGCCCCCACGCCGGGGTCCCAGGCAACAGTGCCAGAGGCGGGCAGGGAGGAGTGCATGTGAGAGAGAGAGAGAGAGAGAGAGAGAGAGAGAGAGAGAGAGACTCTCACAGGGGCTGGTGAGGGCAGAACCAGGCACAGGCATATAAAGAGGAGACCCGGGATGCAGGCAGGCTGGGTCCAAGGCCTCCCGGGGGAGGAATGGACTGAAGATAGGCCCAGCTCGCCCGCATGCCTGGGCGACAGGCCCCTAACCAGGCCAGGCCAGGCCCTGTGCCTGGCCAGCGTTCAGGAGTGCCAGGAACGCTAATCACCCGCTGGACAAACACCAGTTCACCCCGCCCGCCAGGCCGGGTGTGACCAGGGAGTCTTTGGGCTGGGCCAGTGCTCCAAGACCCTGGGCTCAGGGTCAGCCACTCCTGGAGACAGAGTCGCCAGGAAGAGGCACAGACCCATCTCTGGGTAGGCCCCCACCTCTGCCCAGGGGCAGCACTCTCAGGGAGCCTTCCAGCAGTTGGTATGGACAAATGGGCCAAGGCAGGTTGCTGTGTCCAGGTAGGGACAGCCTTGTGTAGAGAGGACAGGTGTGTGGGTGTACACAGGGGTGCCCTACCTCTGGTCTGAGAGTGGAAGTCAAGGAGTGGGTGAGCACGTTAGGACTGGTGTGGCAGGGTTGGTCTGTAGGATGAAGCAGGGTTCCCTGTGTCTCCCCATGGACCCCAAGGATGTGTGTTTTGGGGGGCAGGCTATGCAGATGTGAGTGCCTGGGGGCTGGGGGTACAGAGAGCAAGGCCAGCTCTGCACCATATACCTGGATAGGAGGGTCTGTGCTCGGGCACACACGTGTGTGTGTGTGTGCTCATGTGGCCCTGAGGGCTGGGAACGTGCGTGCAGGTGTCATGGACAGGTATGGAGGTCTTTGAGAAGCTGAGCGAGGGTCTCGAGAAGCGTCCGGCGTATGCGGCGGCGGGTAAGGGGGGGGGGGGCACTAGTGCAGGCGGGTCTGCTTGGAGCCCCTGGAGGGTGTGGAGCGTGCGGTGGCCAAGGGTCCAGACGCGCGGTGTCCCTCGGGCCGCCCTCCCGCCCCGCCCCTGCCACTCACCCCAGCTCAGGAACTGCGCGACGTGGCGCTCCCGCCGCAGGGGGGCGCTGCTGAGCTCGTGGTGCAGCCCCAGCAGCAAGTCCAGGAGGCCGTCGAGCCCCGGGCCGCCGCCGGCTCCGTCCCGCGCCAGCCGCTCCAGCGCGCGCAGCCGCCGCTCCATGGCTGCGGCCGGAGCCCCGCGCAGGGCTAGAACCCGGCCGCCCGCATGCCGGCACGCCCGTCGGTGCGCCCGGCCGGCCGCGCGCCCTCCCCCCACCCCCCCCGCCCTGGCGCCCTCCCCGCTGTCACCTTCCTCCGCGGCTGCCGGCGCGCCCTCACCTGGGCGCTGCGCCCCGCCCCCAGCCCCGCCCCCAGCCCCGCCCCGCAACGGACGGGCAGGTGCGCGCCGGCCAATGGGAGGCGCGGCTGCAGGGTAAGGTGGGCGGGCGGAGGCGCGCGGGGGCAGGGCCAACTCCCGGCCAGGAAGTGAGGGGGCGGGCCCCAAAGAGTAACTCCCGGGTGGGGCGGGGCCCGCGGGGGTCCCGTTGGGGCCGCGACGACCCATAGGACCCCCCGGGATGCCCCAGTCGCAACTCTAACGTGACCTAGCGGGCCCCCAACCTAGGTGGGGCGGGGGGGTGACTGGGCTACTGCAGCGCCCGTCGCCTCCTAGGCAGCGGCGACTTCTTCCCTGGCTCAAGGTCCGGGAGAAGGGCTCGGGGTGGGGGGTGGGGGAGACTCCCGCGGGCTCGCAGCCCGATGGGAATTGTAGTCCGCTCCCTCCCCGGGACGCCGGCCGGTTCCGGGCACACCTTTCTGTCTCCCTCCCCTCTGGCATGCGCTACACCTCGCAAGGGCTCGTTTGGACCTCAATTAATTTGTGTACTTCCAGCAGACCCGGGAGACGAATAGGTGGGGCAAAGATGGTTGCGCCCTTTCAACAGACGGGTGTACTGAGGTCTGGGGAAAGACGAAATAAAAATCGAAGGGCTAGGGCGGAAGAGACTCGGAAATGCGGGCTGGAGAACCCGGGGCGGCGGTGGGACTGCTTGTGTCCAGGGGGAATACCGATTCCTGTTTACTCTTTTAGCACTACCAAGAGCCCTGGTGGCATATGGGTTTCCCGATGGGCTGGAATCCCCAAGCTCAGCAGTTCAAAACCTCTAGCCACTTCTGTACCCCCCTAAGGGGCAGTTTTACCCTGTCTTCTAGGGTCACTCTGAATCGGCATGGACTCAGCAGCGACTTGGTTTTTTT
>PVJH01044530.1:0-12940 GCA_004026705.1 Nesogale talazaci | reverse complement strand
TAACCCGCATTTAACCACTCTCTGTCCCCCAGGCCTCACATCTTATTAGTAATACGTACAGCATACCATGTTGTGATGCACATAACAACACATATCTTGATGATGTTATCATTCTTATATGTTCACCACAGATGTTCAAAGATTGGATTTATCAAGACACTGATAATAAGAGGCCGTGATAGTAAAAACTTTTAAAAGAGAGTAATCAACTTACATCCAAATTACTTTTTAAAAATAGGAACCAGGCACAGGTTTTCACTTACAGCACTGCCTCTCTGGCCCAGGATCCAGAGTGGCAGCCTGCAGAGTGGGGATAAGAGGGCTGGAGGCCTAGAGATAGAGAAGGACTTGACCTTTCCAGCTGAAGCCCAACACCAGCTTCCCCTGGTGCACTGTGGGGCTGCCCTTTCTGAGTGTCATTGCTACGATGGCATTAGGCTGACTGAGCTCCACAAGGACCCATCACCAGGCCTGTAGCACACATGCTCTAGAAAAACAAATGAGATGAAAATTCGGTCTGATCATATCTGCATTAGCTTACTTTCTGAGGCATTCTGTCTGAGGGCAAAGCTATTAATATCCCTGGTCAATGGTCTGAGGGAATTCAATGTAGGCTTAATCCCTGTGGGGCCTCTGCACATGAATTTGGGGCTTTCATTGTCATCCATAAGCTTATGCAAACCAAGTGCTCAGAATTTAAGGTCAAAACAATTCTCCCCTCTGATCATGGATTTCACTATTTACAATCCTTGGATCACATGCTCTTGTAATGTTATTTTAACATTTTTATTGAGCTATCATTTTCACTCCAAAAATTCACCATTTTATATAGAGATGGAGAGGAGTTTACATACATATATAGAGTTAAGCAGCTGCCACTACAGGCCAGTTTTAGGACAGTCCTCTCAAAGTTCCCTCAGGCCTACTGCAGCCACGCCCAGCATCCACCCTTGGTCCAACACCGGGATCAAACCGGCATCCCTGTGTACAATAGAATAGAACACTGTCTTGAGTCCATGGTTGTAGCCACTGTGTCAATCCATCTCATTGAGGGCCTTCCTCTTTTTCACTGCCCCTTACTTTCCCAAGCATGATGTCCTTTTCCAGGGACTGGTCTCTCCTGACCATGTGTCCAAAGTACCTAAGATGAAGTCTCACGATCCTTGCCTCTAAGGAGCATTCTGGCTGTACTTCTTCCAAGAGAGATTTATTGGTTTTTATTTGCAGCATTTCACTTACATGCATTGATTCTTCTTCCGGGATCCTTAGTCAAGGTCCAACGTTCACAGGTGTATGAGGTCAATGAAAACACCAAGGCGTGGGGCTGAGCCTCAAAGGGGGCTGAGCCCTGGTGGCATAGTGGTTGAGTGCGGGACTGCGGCCCGCTGGCTTGGAGGTTCAAATCCAGCAGCAGCTCTCCAGGAGCAAGGCTCCCACCAGAGGGTAGTGATGCTAAAAAAAAATCCTCAGAGGGACACTCTTGCTTTTTCAACACTTTAGTGTTACAATTCATAGCCAACCACGATTCTATTTTTGCATCTATAGGATTTCCCATTCTAGAAATGTTATGTTAGTGGAATCTCAGTGTACAATCTGTTTGACATTTGTCACTCGGAATAATAGGTTTAAAATGCATCCCTATTGTAGCCTGTAACAATAGTTGATTCCTTGTCATCCATTGTATGGATAAACCACATTCTGTTTATCCACCCACCCCCTGTATTTTGGCCATTGTGAATAATAATACCACAGCGAGCATTCACATACAAGTGTGTGGACAACTGCTTTCCTTGTTCTGCTGTAGGCGCCTAGGAGGGGTCCACCAGGTCACAGAACATGTTTAACTTTTTAAGAAACTGCCACGTTTTTTGAAAAACAACCCCCCCCCCCCACCACATTCTAGTCTAAGTTTCTAGCCAAACTCACTGCCATCAAGTCTGGTAAAGCAGAGGGGCAGTGAGAAAGAGGAAAGCCCTTGACCAGATGGAACAATGCTGGCTGCAGCAATGGACTCAAACATAAGGACCAGGGCAAGGCTGGCCCAGGCCTAGACGGCGTCTCACTCTGCTGTGTATAAGGTCTGCCTTGATGCCGTCTAACAACAACAACAAGCAACCACAACAAAGCTCCTACCAACCCATCTGCAATCCTGCTGTCAGAAGTCCGCCTGCAGGAGCAGATGCCATAGTGGGGGAGCACACAGATTCTGGACCAGAGGCTCTGGGTTCAGAGAGTGCTTCTGCCACACAAGGCAAATGACTTTACCTCTTTGTCACTCAACTTCCTCAGCTCTGAGAGGGTCAATGCATGGGGCCGTCGTGAAGACTGAAGAAGTTCCCAACACAAAGTGCTTCAAATACCGTGGCTCATGTGAATGCCATAAAATCTTAGCTATCATCATCATTATCATTTCTTACAGTCTGTGAGGAAGTGGTGGAAATCTGAGAGTCACAGGCATGGGGTAGCCATGGTGAATCTACTCAGTTATATCTGTGTGGCCTTGGGCAAGTCTCACACCCTCTCTGAACCGCTTGTATAAGATAGAGGCCAACTTATTTCTTCTCAACCCTCTTGGGTGGTAGATCCCGGGGCTGAGTGAAGGGCAAGTGCTGTAGAGACTGCATGACTCTCTATGATGCAAGGGACTTCAGATCCAATTATGACACGCCATTGTCGGGCTCATGGAAGACTTAGGGCCTCTAAGCCTTCATTCCGTGATGCTCCACGCACGGCATAATCAGATGATAAAGTGCAAAGACTCTGGAGTCTGACTGTCTGGTCTGAATCCTAACCTGGCCACTTGGGTCTCCATCTGAGATGCCGAGAAAACATCTCTACAGATCCCACTCCCAGGTTGCAGCAAGGATTGGGTGAGTGTGAGGCGAATGTGCCAGTGCCCCATCCAGCACACACCTACAACATGTTTGGTCAGCATAACCACATGAAACTCATGCGAGATCTGAGTCGTAGAAGGTGAGCTTCCATTCCTAGGAGCATGGTCTTCAGATTACCACAGAGGCTCTGAGGACCCACCGGGGACAGACGGCCTTCTTTGGCTCCTAAGGATTTCCTGGCTTCCCCATTTCTTGTCAGGGATGGGAAACTGGCTTCCTCCGTGTTAGAGATACCAGTCTTGACCTGACATCGAGGGCCCAGCTATAAAAGCAGAGTGGGTGGGGCAGGAAAGAAGCCACACTTCCTTCCCCAGGCCCCTGGCCCCTTCAGGAAAGAGAGAGCGTTCACAGCAAAACTCACCAAAGACCACAGACCCCAAAGCTGCCCTCTGCAGCTGGGTTGGCAGTGCTCAATATCACATGCAAAATTGCAATGTTCAGTATGGGCCATGGTGCTGAGAAGCCAAAACTATGTTCCAGCTGCCCTTTGATCTGCAAGAAATGCCAGGCTGGACGCTCTGGCAGGAACAGCTGCCATTGCTTTGGGCCCCCTCGAGAGGACAATGGTCAGGGCTGTTCCGTTTTCCTCGGGCACACAATGAGTTAACCAAGGCTGCCCATTGAAACCCCGTTTTCCTTCAGGGGTGGGGGCGGGGGACAGTGTCCCTGGTCTCCCATCTCTTTCATGCTATTGGCCCTGCACTCACTTAAACCCCAAAGGGGTGGGCGCCTACGTGGTGGAGAACCCTGGAGCCTTGGCAGGCGGCGGAGGAGAGCCTGGAAACCTGGATTCTGCTCTGGTTCTTGGTCCTCCACTTTCTAAACTGGTTCCAACCTGTGTTCATCCCCGTGTCTGTGAAAATGCCTGCGTGGGGGTCTCACCCCTCAGGACGGCGAGAACCCAGTCATAGTCTCCATCCCTTACTCCCACCTGTGTTCCAGCAGGATGGGGCGCCCGCCACTTCCAATCTGCCTCCAACCTCCACCGCAGCCCCAGGAGGGAGGGCCATCTGACCATTCCCTGTCCTGCACCGAGGCACTGATAAGCAGCACCTCTCAGGGTGCCCTGCCTGGGTACAATTCAAACGCAGGCCCTCTATCTCCACGGAGACCCATTTTAATTCAGACCCCACTGTTCATGGTTGGTGGGGAAGTTGAGACCCATGGAACAGAAGAAACCCAGATGCCCAACCTCTCAGTCCACATCACTTCTCATCACCTGGTGCCACACTCGCACAAGCTGCGGCCATTGCCTAGAGAACTCAGCCTAAGTAAGGCATCTGAGTCATTTGGTCCCGTTATCTTTGCGCGCCCCAAACGCCAGGTGTTCCTCCTGGTGGCCATGCTTCCACCGACCATTGTGTGCCGGCCATGCAGTAGACCAGTCTGCCAGGTACCCCAAACCTGCCAGTTAGTGCCAACGACTGGAGCGCAGGCTCTGTGCGACCGCTGGGTCCAAGAGTCCCCTTGCAGCCGCTGCGCTGTCATTGACTACTTAACTCCCTTTCTGTACCCAGATTGGTGGGCCGCGCCCAACTCCGACCCAGGTATCCGGGCAGCGGTTCACCTCTCCGAATGTCCACGGGTGCCAAGTGGCTCTCAGAGCCCTGTCCTGACGGCACCGGGAAGCCGCCAGCAGGCCGGCCAGGGCGCACGGAGTGGAGAGCGCTCCCTTTTATGTCCAGGAATGTGGCGCGCCCCGCGCCCGCCGCTACTACTCACTTCTCACAAGGCAGGGAGAGTTCCGTGCCACCCCTCCAGGCCCCAACCCTTACCTGTCGCCGAGCGGGTCCAAGAGACGGCGGGGAGAAGGGCGGAGACCCAGAGCAGCAAGAGCAGATGCCCACACTGACCGTTCCTCCTGCAAGAAGTGGCCGAGGGAGGGGAGGTGAGGCGGGAGGGCGGGCAGGCTGGGGGTCCCGGGGGCGCGAGGCGGCTCTTACCTTGGCGCCATCTCGCTGGTCTGGGAGCCCCGAAGGCGCGGCGAGCCCAAGCCAGGCAGAGGCGCGGAGTTCAGCGAGACGGAGGGGCTTGCTTGCGCCCGGGCGCCTGGAACAAAGGCGGCGCTCCGCGGCGGTGGCCGGCGCCTGAGTCACCGCGCTCTGAAACCCTACTCCGCCGCCGCGCCCCGCTCTGCGCCCCACCTCGGGTCGCCCAAGCTCGAGCTCGCCTGGGGATCTCCGGCCGGCGCTCCCCACGCCCCTTCCCCCTCGACGGGCTCCACCTCCGCGCCTCCCCCCCCCACCCCAGGCGGTCTTACGTAACCTCGAGGAAAACCCAGCGGACCCTGGCCACCTCGCGTGCCTCCATCCGTCCCTCTCGGCAAAAGGAGACTGGAACCACGGAGATTCTCCTAGTAGATGGATGAGGAAACTGAGGCTCTGAGAGGCTTGTGGATGTCCCAGGTCACACAGCTGGACCGAATCAGCTCACCTGACCCACGAATCCCTCGGATGCTCAGAGGGGTCTGTGTTTGGGGCGCACGTGCTATATATCCCCAATGCTCCTGCCCTTGACTCCCTGGCAGTGGACTTTGAGTCTTTGGGGGGTTGAGGGTAAGAGGTGAAGTAGTACTGGTGGCAGAGGGATTGAGACTCCCGATTCCAAACTCAATAGTTGGTGCCCACGGGCCTCTCCGTGTGGGAAAAGAGTTCAGGAAGCTGCTTCTATAAAAATGACAGCATCAGACACCCTGTGAGCGCCCTCTTCTACTCTGCCTACCCTGTACTTTGAGCCCACATTGGCTGGATCGAGAGTTGCAGGTGTGGTGCTTTTTGCTGCCGTCTTTCTCCCCCCTTTTCTTCTTCTAAATTTTGTTGTGTCTGTTGAGATTATACACAGCAAAACAGACGTCAAGTCCTCAGTTTCTACATACACAATTCAGGGGCATTGATTACATTCTTCGAGTTGCGCAACTATTCTCACGCGCCTTTTTGAAACCGTTCCTCCCCAGCACATAAACTCACTGCGCCCTGAGTTTTCCAGCTAAGCTTTCAAGTTGCTATTGTCAATTGGCTGTCATACAGATGAATCTTGGAAGAACCTAGTAGGGCCACGGTGTGTGAGGGTCAGACAGAATCGAATCTAGGGTCTTAAAATGTGTCTTCAAATAAGCGGTCTTCTATGTGAGGGATCAGTCTGTGTGATCCAAGAAGTGTAAGTAATAAAATCCAAGATCAGAGGAGATGATGGTTTGCAGCTTAAATTATGAGTGATGGATTGGAGAAAGTGAGAGTCCCCATTTGGATGAAGCCTCCATGGAAGGGACCGTAGACTTGTCCGCAAACAGAGTGCATCGGAAAGTGAACTCTTGCAGAGGTTGCTAAAATAAAAGGCCACCATTGAGTCAATTCCAAGTCGTAGCATTCCTGTTGGACAGGGTAGAACTGCCACTGTGGGTTTCTGAGGCAATAACTCTGAAGTAGAAAGTCCTGTCTTTCTCCTGCAGCCAATGCTGGTTTCAAGTGACTGATCTGTCAATGCTACTATGCCACGCAGGTCCCCGACCAGATAAAGTAGCAGCCACGGGTTCCAGAGATTGAGACATGGACGTCCTCTGAGGAATTACCTGTCAGTTGCCATCGTCCCCTGCAGGACTAACTCCAATAACCTTTTCACTTGACTTGTGGTTCCTTGGAATCTAGAGATACTTAATGGGAACCAGGAACGGACTGTGGAGCCTCTGGTTCACTTGCGCACTGGCAAGCAAAGGTCGGGGGGTGGGCCTGCCTTCCCAGCAGTCCAAGTCTGAACTGAAGCTGTCAGTGATTCTTCTCCTTTGGTCTGGGACTAATGACAATGGTAAAAGTCACCACGCGAGGGGTTCCCATGTCACAGGCCTTGTGCTAAGCTCTACCAGGTGAGATAGTCTACCCTGCCTCCCACCCCCCATCACTCCAGGATCTTCAGGCTGAAAGTGGCTCATCTCTCTTCATCCCTCACAGGGTCAGGCCATGGATCAGACCCAAGAAAGACTGTTCCTTCGATTATCCAGGGTTTACTTGGCATCACCTACTAAATTGCATGGATTAAGGGTACTGCTACTTAGCCAATTGTGGTCATTGTCATGAATAAGTTGCATACCTTTAAAGATCTGAACTGAAAAATGCATGATAGGCCTATTTACAACAATGACAGGAAAAAAAAAGGAAAACAGCTGTGGAAGCTGTCTGGGTGCAAGCACAGGCCTCATGAGATGTGGGTTGCTGGTCTGGAAGTTGAGGGTTCTGATTTCATGAGACATCCCTACTCATGTGTTTGGGTCTACCTTCTAGTTCAGCGGTTTTCAACCCCTTTCACAGGGGTCGCCCGATTCATAACAGTAGCAAAATGACAGTGATGAAGTAGCAATGAAGAAAATGTTATGGTTGGGGGTCACCAGAACGTGAGGGACTGTAGTAAAGGGTCATGGCATTCAGAAGGTTAAGAACCACTGTGTTAAAGTGACTGATGGTTCATAGGAATCTTACGATATAATCCCCCCCCAAAAAAAATTTCCCCCTCAAATGTTTGGATGCACATCTGTATGATTAAATCTGTATCTTTACCAGCTGGAAAGCCAGGTTAACCAGGGGTCTGGCTTTGGAGTATGGCCTAGAGGTGGGACTGGTGAGCTCAGCTTGACGGAGATAGGGAGTGTCTGAGGACCAAATGGGCCCAGCTGTGAGTGTGGGAGGGATGAAAGCAGGAAGCCAAACAAGGCATTTCACCTCCTGCCAGACTCTGCTTTCAGGGTTTAAGTGGTTTCCTTCTATTCACTGTGAGGTTGGAGGAATAGCCAAGAGGAAGCTTCATCTCACCCCCACGCTGGTCTAAATCGTTTGCTTCAGCCCCGTTCATCTTCAAGATCGAGCCAGGTGGAGATGTGGGCTCTCACGTCCCAGCTTGTCCAAGGTTCTGCTGCATTCCGAGGAAGTTCCACTTTCCCCTGCTCCACCCGAGTGACCCAGAAAAGTCCGTAAACTCTTTTCAGACTGGCTCAAGCAGCTGGAAGGGGCACAAGACCCAGCCAGGAGCAGCTGGAGTTTGGATCTGGGCAGAAGCTCCCCAGTGTGTTGGGCATATGAAACCTTGGTTTCTTCCGTTGCTATTGGTGATCGTTCCACTGAGTTGGCTCTGAGGCATGGAGACTTTATGTCGCACTGAACACTGACCTGCCTGGTCTAGTGAGTCCATCCAGTGGCTGTTGTATCTCAATAGGTCGCTGATGCTTCCCTCTGAATGTGATGTCTCTCTCCACCAAACAGTCCCTCCTGATGACACATTGAAGCAAGCAAGGCCAAATCATAATCTGGGATCCCTAAATCGACATCTTCATGGGTGATCCATAGGATTTTCATTGCCCACTTCACAGAAGTAGATTGCCGGTCTCCCTCGTCTGGGGACTCTGCTGAAACTTTCCACTATGAGTGGGCCTCTTGGTATTGGAACCCATGACATGGCTTCCAGTTCATAGCCCAAGCTTTGCTCATGGAGCTTGGCACATAATGTGCTTCTTACAGATGGAAGGTGTGTGGCAGACAAGTCTACTGGTGCCAATTGTCAAATCACATGTGCTCACTTCACGGCTCCATATCATGTTTTAGGAATTTTCACCTTATGTCCAGCTTTTCTCCTAATGTGACTGCACACTGTAGCATAAACATTCTCTTTTACATGCACTGGCAAAGCCAAAAAGTCAATGTGCAAGCTTTTCCGGGATTCGTTCACTGTTTGGGTCATCTGGAATGGAACACACACGCTCTCTGAGGTCAAAACCCGAATCCCAGGGTCGCTGAGTCAAGTCCGACCCTTGACTGTCCATGTCTATGGCACAAAGTCTTCATGGCAGCAGAAAGCTTCGCCCTTTCTCCCTTAGAGCACCTGGTGGGTTGGCACTACGACTTTGCCGTGAGCAGCTCAGCTCATAGCACGTGAGGTCATCAGGACTCCCATCTGCGAGCTATGTGTGTCTGTAAAATACCTCCTTCATGGGACGGCGGTAAGGAGGGTCCCAGGGGGAGCTCACAGCTGCCTCCTCCTTTGGTTTAATGAGCAGAAGAAACCGAGTAGACATAACCAGCTGGTTAGAAAACAACGTACCAGCATAAAGAGCCGGGTCATTAAGAGAACACGATGCCAGTTGAACACTGCCTTCCACCGAGCACCTTTGGGTTGTGATGAGTCCCTCACTGTGTTTGGCGAGGAGGCCAAGGAGAGCAAGAGCTGAGAAGAGCAGACTTACATAGCAGAGAAAGCTGCGCTTGAAACTCTCCTGCCTTTATAATGTAGTGACTGTCTTCCCATTGCCAACATCTGTGCTCCCATCAGGGGTCCTGGTGGGGCAGTGGATGAAATGTTGGGCAAAAAGGTGGTAGTTTGAACCCACCTTGGGAGAAAGATAAGACAGCCTGCATCCTTAAAGACTTTCCATCATGGACACCCTGGGGACCAATTCTACTCTGTCCTATTGGTCAGTGTGAGTCGGAATTGACCGTGGGTTTGATCTGGGTATTCCCTCGACTGAGGGGTTTCTCTGTTGAAGCCTGGATGCCAGAAGTGGTGGGAAATTAATGACACCTCCAAGCTGCATTACCATCAGCAAATGGAATTGGGGGATGCAAGCTCACCCTCTGAGCCTCAGTTTCCATCTGGGGGAACACTCAAGAGCCTGGTCCACACTGGTGCCCAGAGTATCCTACAGGACTGAGCTCCGTTGGCCACAAGAGTGTCCTGCATTTTCCCTTGGTTGGCTGTCTTCCCTTCCTGCAGTTCTAGAACCTTGGCCTCAAGGTCGACTTCTAGGGAGATCTCAGTGAAGAAGACATCTACTTCAGGTTCTGTTGACCTCACCTGTTTTCAGCATTTTCAACCACCTGTTTCCACCCCAGATCCCTCGGTGGGGAGGCAGCTGCCATCCCCAGCCCCTTACCTCCTGCCCTCATAGCGCACCTCTTGCATCCTGCCCCCAGGCATTGTGCCCTGAGACTTCCTGTTGATGTGAAAGCAGAGCACATTGAGGGAGTTTCTCTGCACCATGCACGAGCAACGTGGGAAAGCCTCACTCATGGAAATGACAACAGAGACCACTCTCTCTTCCTCTCCCAGGGGACCGTCCTGATCTCTTGGAACATGATCTCACAGAACTGAGCAATCATGCCCAAGCTTCATGTCCCTGATGGGCTCCTCAGCCTCACTTGTCTCCTCATTCCTGCCCCCTAGGACTAAAGTCCCTGATAAAATAAAAACCAGAGAGACGTCACTCACACCCTGCTCTCTGAGTACCTCAGGATGAAGGCAGCGATGGAGTCTCTCTCTTCACCTTCTGACACCGATGTGTCTGAAGAGGGCATGCAGGCTATTTGTCACGCCCTGCTCACAAGGTCCAATGAGCACGATGTCACCAAGACAAGTAATCCGCAATGTAGTCTGTAGCATGTTAGACAGATTGAGGTCTCTGTGGACTATCACAAGGAACAGAAGAGTTAACAGAGTCCTAAAGCAGGGGTCAGCAAACTCCAGACCAGAGAGGCAAGCCTGTCTCTCCTAACACCTTGAAAATCACTCAAGAGCCTTAACTATGTTTTCACGAGCAAATGAAATCACCATGATCTGAAAGAAGACCCTTCACATGTTTTTAACACGACTTCGGAGCCGCATGTTCACACTGGAAGAGCCACACATGGCTCGTGAGCTGTAGTTCACTGATCAGTTTCCTAGAGCCAGACACTAACCGTGGCCTCCTGTCTTAGGTGAAAGTGGATCACATTTGATTGTCCTTATTAATGGGGATTAAAGTGGGCGTCTCCAGATCATCTTGCCTCCTAAGTGCCAAAGGCTGGGTTGATCCCACCCAGGAAACCTGCCCTCCCTGGCACGGCAGTCACAATGCAGGTTGCCGGCTGCTCCAAGGGCTGGAGACTCACTATCACCGACCGCAATCCATGCGGTCTAGCAGGGAGCCTACAAGGGAATGTAGGGAAGGACGATGGGGCCAACTATCCCTGAACCTTCTACATCTTTGTCTAGAGGTATGTTCTTGTGGCTATGTGTCCTTTTTTATTGGTGCCAAGCATATGAAAGACAGCACTTGTCCATTCTACATGTGTCACCTACCCGAGGTGGCTTTTTAAAAAACTGTGGGGAAATGGAATTCAAAGGTAATGAGATTTTCCCACAAACTTTTTGAAGCCCCCTCGTATAATTCAGTGAGCTTAATTCTATCACGCATATTGTGCAACCATCACCAATGTCCTCTATCAACCCCTCCTTCCCCGGAAACACAAATCCAATGTTTTCCAAACTGTCCTTTACTCTATTCCCTCCATCCTCGTCTCTCACTCCTGGTAAGCGTGCTGCATCTTCTGTTCACAAAGAACCCCATGGCCTCGTGGCCCAGCACTCTGCTGCTACCCAATAGGCCGGTGACTCAAACTCATCAGCCCCGCCATAAGAGGAAGACATGCCGTCTGCTTTCAACAAAGGGAGCGCCTTGGGAACCCTGTGGGGCCAGTCTATCTCTGTCCTAGAGGGGTGTTTTCAAAAGGCTCATGTGTCCAATGAGATCCTCCTGGTCTTTGGGGATCAAGATAGAACCTTTGCCGCCTCTCTCCAAGTTCCCCCACACATCCAGAGTCAAGACCATTGCAAATCACAAGGCTCACCGGGAATGAATGCCTCATTCTTGCTCTCTCAAAGTTCCCTTTTCTCTGCAAAAGCCTTCCAGAGATGCTGCTCCTCTACAAAAAGTGACCAGATTTTAACATCATGAAGCAGGACACCATTTAGGGGGTGGGGGTGGAGTGTAGAGAGGGGTATATTCCCTTCCTGTTCTCCCACCGTTCCCTCGCTTGTCCTGTATGTTTCCCCCCCAAATCAGGACGTTTTAAAAATGCTGTGGGATGTGGGGAAAATTGTTTAAAAGCGGGACATCTGGTCACTTTAACCAAGCAGCACTGGTCAGTCGCAGTTCAGACCCATGTTGCTGAACCTGCACAGAATCGCTGTGTGAGAAAAGTCGGGAAAGCACAGCTTCCCGGTCCCTTCGCCCAAACCCAGCCCAACCCCCTGGCGGCAGTTCTAGCCTCATCGACGTCCCCCCCCCGCCCCGCCCAGAGGGCAGATTGCACTGCCCTGTGGGGGTCCCAAGACTCCACATCCCAAGACCGAAGCTGACGGCCACATCTTCGTCCCTTAGGGTGACGGTGGACTCAGAAGGCACCTGGCCAGCAGCCAGACCCTTTAGGCACTGCACCCCAGGGTTCCTTCCAGTCCCTCTGCCCATGACCGATTAAATGACAAATTCTATTGGAATTTTAAGACATCCCCCTGGTCTTTCTTCTAATCCCTTCGGTTTTACAGCAATATCTCTATGGCACCTGGTTCCCTGGAATGTTCTCTTGGCACCTCTTCCTCTTCCATAAAGACACTGTGTTAGTCCAGGTGGACTAGCGAAACAAACTCATAGACACCCATATGTGTATACAAAAGCACTTCATGTCAAAGGTTAAGTATATATTTTTAAAATTCCAGCCCAGGTAAAATCAAGTCCATAAGTCTGAAATTAGTCCATATATCTGATACCAGTCTATAAATTCCACTTCAGACTCCCACAACACATGTAACAATGCCAAATGCAGGAAGATCCCAGGGCAGTGGGTGGAAAGTCTTGTAGATACAGTGATGGTGGCAGCATCTCAGTGCTGCTGGGGGTCTCCACGTAACTCCTCCAGCTCCAGGGCTCTGACTCCATCAGTGTAGCTCCATGTGTCTTGTCAGCCAGAAGATGAAGCAGACAGTGTCTGTGTTATGGCTCCAAGGAGGAAGACAGGAGTTCTCAGAATCCTCAGGAGAAGGCCATTCCCCACACAGAGGCCTCATGGGCTATAATCTGATGGACAGGCTAGACTACACCCCTTCCTCGAGTTGACAATAGATTATGCAACTGCCATGGACCCCCTTCCCTTTTCAAATACCGCCCCTAGAGCAGTTCCCAGCTCAAGCAGACTGCCAAGACTTCTCTCGTGTGGGGTTTCCCTGAAAGGAACAAGGCAAGTGTGATCTATTAA
>PVJH01044529.1:0-12937 GCA_004026705.1 Nesogale talazaci | reverse complement strand
CCCTTGGTCAGTCCCTACCAGGCCTCTCACTCACTCCTTGCCACTGGTTTTGGATCACTTGCTGTTCCCTTGTCCCTGAGTTGGTCAACACCACCTCCTTTACCCCACATCCCCTCTCCCATGTCCCCCCAGAACCATCGGCCCCCTTGAGGTTTCTTGTAGATGTGTGCTGTAGTTTTCTTTGTATACTTTTTTTTTTTGTTTCTCCTAATTATTTTATTTTTGGGGTAGTTATTATAAATAGTAATGTTATTTTAATTTCCTTTTTGGAGTTCTCTTCCTGAATATATAAGAATCCAATGGATTTTTTTGAATGTTGATCTTAGAGCCTGCTACATTTCCAAATTCTCAATACCTGGGATGACAGGAGGGAATAGCAAGCAGTGAGTGGCCAATCCTTGTCCTCGTTCCTCCCAGTGTTCAGACCTAGATGTTACCCACTCCCTCACCACACCTTGCTGTAACCTTCTGTTTTCCCAGAAGCCTCATGTGCAAAGTCACATGAATTCCTCTCCCCAAGTCCAGTTTATGGGCTTACACAAATAGAAGAATGTTACACAATATTCCATGCTCATGGATAGGAAGACTTAATATTTACTATTTATAATAACTACCCCAAAAATAAAATAATTAGGAGAAACAACAAAAAAAAAGTATACAAAGAAAACTACAGCACACATCTACAAGAAACCTCAAGAGACTTACACAAATAGAAGAATGTTATACAATATTCCATGCTCATGGATAGGAAGACAATATAGAAAATGAAAATGTCAATATTAACAAAAACATTCTATAAGTTCAATGCACCTATGATCCGTTTGCAAAATTCTTCAAAGAAATGGAAAGCGTAATTAACAATTCTATACAGATAGGAAAGAAACACAAGATAAATAAAACAACTGTTTTGAAAAGGTAGGGAGACCTTTCACACCCAGATTTCAAAACAGATTATAAACCATTGGTAATCAAAATAGCTTGGTATTGGTACAAAAATAGATAAGTAGACCAATGGATTAAAACAAAGAACCCGGCTGAGCCCCAGTGGCATAGTGGTTTTACGCGGGACTGCGGCCCATTAGGATGGAGGTTCAATTCCAGCTCTACAGGGGCAAAGGATGGGCCTCCTACTCCCACCACCAGGGCAGTGATGCCCTAAAAAAATTAAAAAATAAAAAAAAATAAAAAATAATAAAATAAAACAAAACAAAGAACCGAGAAATACAACCAAGCATCTATGACTCCTTTTTTTATGAACAACTGAAACACATTAAGTAGGGAAGAGACCTTCTAAAAAACGAAAATTATGTTGTAAAAACTGGATCTGGGCTGAGCCCCGGTGGAATAGTGGTTGTGCGCAGGACTGCGGCCCACTGGGATGGAGTTTCAATTCCAGCTCCACAGGAGAAAAGGCTGGGTCTCCTACTCCCACCACCAAAGGGCAGTGATGCCTAAAAAACTAAAAAAACAAAAACAAAACAAAACAAAAAACTGGATCTCTGGACTGAGCCCCGGTGGCATAGTGGTTGTGTGCGGGACTGCAGCCCACAGGGTTGGTAGTTCAAATCCAGCAGCAGCTCGCCAGGAGCAAGGCTGGACTTCCTACTCCCACCAGGGCAGTGATGCCAAAAAAAAAAAAACTGGATCTGCAAATGTATGAAATGGGACCCATACCTCATACCATGTACAAAAATGAACTCAAAATGGATTGAAGATCTAAATATAAACCTCAGAATTATAAGGATCATCAATGAAAAAATAGACATAAACTTAAAGGGCTCTAATTAAAAGGCACAAATACAATGCCAAACATAATGAAAAACATTCACACTACAGAAGATAAAATAGAGGATTGAGACTTTTAAAAAACATGAAATTCATGTTCATCAAGAGTAAAAAAAGATTGGTAAGTAATTTTTATTCAACTTAAAACAAAATTTAAAAGAATGAGCTTTATTAATCCTGATCAGAGTTTCTTGGCACCCTTCAATGATCATCTACCATAGTCTAGCCCCAGTGGGTGCTCACTGGACACCAAGCCCAGGTCAGAGGTGGCACAGCCTTCTGCATCTTCAGTTTCTTTCATCTGTATCTCTTCCCTCTATATCATTGGTATATATTTCAGTTTCAACCTCTAAACCCATGGCTTAGAAATCACCTGGAGACAATCCAGAGTGTAGGATCCACTGAGTGGACAATGCCCACCACAGAGAGGGCAGTGGGTCCAGCTGCCCAGGCTGCTTCCTCATTCCTTCTATTAAACCTACCATTAACCAAACCCACTCCCTCCCACCTTCCATGGGAGCCAGTCATTGCTGGGAACCACTGCCATTCAATCAAATGCAGCTCTCAGCCAGTCCACAAGGCAAGGCAGAGCTGCTTCTACGGGTTTCCAAAGCTAAGTGTTCCCTGAAGCAGACAGCCTCGTCTTTCTCTCATCTGGTGGCTTCAAACTCTAACTTTGAGGTTAGCAGGCTGTAGGATCCACTGTGCCACCAAGGTCCCAGGAAATGGCTGAAAGTTTTTTTGTGTGGTGTTGGAGCAAAAATATATCATTTTAATATAAATAATTCTATATTGCAAGCAGTGTCATGAATCAAAACATGAATGAATTGCCAGCCAATCACCATTTTCAATTTAAAAATTAACATATATTCTTGTGGTAACTACAAGAACAAAAATATTAAGCCCAGCTACACATATCCATGTACCTACCCTAATGTACTTATTGACTCTTCTAACGCACCCCTTAAGAGAAAGACTGCTTTCTATTCCCATAAAGTTGTTTTTAGGTGCCAATGAGTTCCTGGGTAGGGTTCCTACCCATATCCACCTTACGCACAAAGAACAAAAGACTGCCCAGTCCTGACCACCCTCGCAATTATCCCCAAGCTTGAGCCCACTGTGGCAGTCACTGTGGCAGTCAATCCCCTTGAGGGACTTCCTTTCTGCCGCTGCCCCTCTACTTTACCAAATGTGATGCCCTTCTCCAGGGACTGAAGACATGCCCAGAGTATCTACAAAAATACTTTTTTAGTATATGTGCTGCCGAAGCGAGCACCATAAATACTTTTAACATAAAGTGTTAGTCTTGGAAACTCACAGGGGCAGTTCTACACTGCTCACTCACTATAAGTCAGCATGGACTCCATGGTGTGACTTTGACAACACAAAACTCAAAGACAATTTTAATTATTGTGAGCTTGTGAAGTTCCTCCCCCCTCCCCTCTGCAAGAGAGACAGACAGACAGACAGACAGACACACACACACACAGAAGCTAGTTGGTACAAACAAGTCAGGATCAGAAATATCTAGAGTTATTCTGTCCATATATCTCTTCTCAACCATGCCAACAGGCCAGGCTAGCCCATCTCTTCTTGTTTCTTAATCTCAGCCACATGGACCCTTGGCCTCTGCTCTGCTCAGACTTGAGCTACTAAGCTCCTTAAGCACTGACAGATGCCCAGGGACTACTCTCTGTGAGTCAGCCTTTGTTCAAAGCATTCAGCTGTACTTCAATGGCCCACTGCTCTGTTTCTGGTACCTTTGCTGCTCCCACCATTCCTTACAAAGATATCCTTAAATTAAATCCTTATTGAACTTAATAGAGAACAAAACATAGAACAGTATCTGAAGATCCAATACATTAAAAAAGTTTTAAATCTACATGTTTAAGTCTCATTAGACTTAAACCAAGATCTTGGTCAGGAAAAGACTAACAAGAAAAAAAAAACCCAAAAAAAGAAAGAAGAAAAAAAAACCCAAACTGAAAAATCATATCAAATATATATACATGATGTGATTTTCCTTATAATTTTAATATCTTGTAATGTTTTAGAAAATAGCAAGAATATTTGAACCAGATGAACAACCTTTAGTGCTTGGGTAGCAGAAGCATTTTTGGAAGTTTAAGAATAATTATTTGGTTTTCATATTCGTGGAAAATAAAATTAAGATGTTCCAGTGTGCACAGGATTGCTGTGGGTCAGAATGGCACAGAACCACCACCACCACCACCATAGCAGCAGCCCTGCCAATCACTGTCAAGTTTCCCTGGTCATGGTTGTTTGTGAAATTATGATCTGTTTTATGAACTCTGTGAGAAAATAATTTTATCTTTATTTCCAGTATAAATGTTTAACCTTAGGAGGAAATGGCATGTGGCCCATGCCTGGACTCTCCTGACTACCCGAGGAGAACTGAACTGCACACAACCCAAGGTAGATTTCTTTGAGACAGTGTGTCATGCCTCCACCCTTCACTTCTTTACCTTCTTCTGACACCAACTAATGATAGTTGCCGGAGGGTTTTTTTAGGGTGTGTGTGTCTCTCTCTTTTAGGGAAGGTATGAGGTAAAAACAAGTTAGGATCAGAAAACATCATACCCCTTTCCTGATTTATACAACTGTCTCTTGACCCATGTACAAGTTCTGCATGAGTACACAAGTTCTGGAATTCCCATTCTTCTCAAAGTTATCCATAGTCTGTCATGATCCACAGTCAAATGCCTTGGCCTAGTCTATGAAAGACAGTAAGCATCTCTTTGGTATTCTTTTAGGGAAGATCCATCTGACTTTAGCAATGATATCCCTTGTTCCATGTCCTTTTCTGATGCTTAGTAGGGCTGAAAGCCAAACACTGGGCCACTAAATCACCACGCGGCCTGAACTACCCATCAAGAAATTAGTGATTCTCTCAGAGTCATAAAGTTGGATGTACACAGTAGCACTCCATCATTAAATGGAAGCAGTACATATGAGATTGAGTTTAGGCAGGACCTGAAGGCACAAGTTACATGAGGAAATGCCCTATCTGTTCTCTACTCTTTTACACACACTTTCCCAGTTTCCATTTATAGTCACATGAGTTGTGCTTTATGATCCGTTGACTAAAGATAAAATACCTGGTTTATATATAGTTCTGCATTGATATGCAGGTACAACTCAAATGTACACAATAGCAGCAATATAGTCTTTTTTCTGGGACTCCCTGAAGCATAATAGTGAAGGACATTCCAATGGACAGAATTTTGAGCAGTGAACCTAATTGTTCACTTTCTTGGAAGGGGAAATGGCCACATGTGACAGCATTCTTAGGCTATGGCCAGGGATTTGGAAGTTACATGATGAATAAAATGGTGACAAAGCGGTATGAGGAAGTTATGCAAACAGAACTTCCTGAACACCCAAAGGAATGAAGATATTTGTGCCTCGTGTGAATACATACCATTGGGTGAACTTGGTAGAGGAATATGTTAATAACATATTCTATGGGAGCCAATTATCTTCTCCTGGCCACTCTAGTCACTGTCCAATAGGCTCATCAATGAAGTGGCTGGGATAGGCATTATGTATGGGCTCAGAAATATGGACTTCGACTCACCATGGTCAACTTGGGTGCTACCACTGCTGAATGTGTAATCTGCCAGCAGCAAGAAGCTCTTAATAGGAAACCTGTCCTGAATTCTACTAGGCAGCAACTTGGTAGCAGTTTGATCATAATGGATTATCCTTATTAGAATAGACACTCATTATGAATATACATTTGCCTACCTTGTATGCAATGATTCTGCCAAAGTTACCATCCGTGGACTTAGCAAATTCCTAATCCATCATGGTATCCACAATATTACATTGGATAAAGGGACTCACTTCACAGTAAATGAAGTGTAACAATGAGACCACGCTCATGAAATTCATTGATCTTACCATGTTCCTGAGGAAGCTGGCAATAACCTTGCAGGTTTGGAATGATGTCCTCCAAGAGGCTCTTCAATAAATACATGGTGTTTCTTCACTGGCCAAGGTTCACGGGTCTGGGAAAAGGGGTGGAAATGTGAGTGCTGTCACTCACTGTAGCAACCTAATCACGCCCAGTGGCCCACTCACAAAATGTATGCCTCCCGTCCTTGCAACCCGTTCTCTGGTTCTGGAGTTGTTAGTTTCAAAAGAAGAGATGCTCTCTTCTAGAGAAACAATACGGATTACACTAAACTGGAGGTTAGGGATGCCACTTGGCCTCCTCATGACTCTGGACCAGCAGGCGAAGGAAGTTCTTATATGGGTGCATGACATCGATCCTAATTAAAGGAGACATTGGATTGGTAAAGATCCTGGTGGTGCCACCGGTTAGGTCCTGGGCTGTTAACCACAAAGCAAGTGGTTCAAATTCCCCAGTCACTCCAAGGGAGAAAGAGGAGGCTACCTATTCCCATAAATCAGGTATCAGGCTGAATTAGGTCAGAAATATCTTGATAGCAGTCGCTTTGGTCTGGGGACTGGATTAGTATTACATCATGGAGGCAAAGTAGTTGTCTAAAATACAATTCTTCAGGATGTCTCAGTACTAGCGTGCCTTGTTAATTCAAGTAAATGGAAATCTACAGCAACCCAATTCGAACATGATAACTAATGTCTCAGAATGGTTTGGGTCACCCCAACAGGCAAGGAACCAGGACTGGCTGAGGTGTCTACTAGAGCAAATGGAATAAAGAATGGGTGATGGGATATAGTCGTACTAAGTACCAGCTACAATATGGCCAGGTGCAGATTGAATTGTTACATTTCCGTCTTATACATGTGCATCAGATATTATTCACATAAAATATAAGATGTAATCAGGCCTGTGTTTTCAATTTCATATTAGTTGCAAATACGACTTTATAACTGCCTTTGAGATGGTGTGTGGTTTAAGAAAGGGTGCACAGGTGCCAAGTTAACCAGGGGCAGATGGTTGATTGTGTGTCAAAGTGGCTAGGTCATCATTCTTAGTGGTTTGACTAGCATGTGGTTTAGTAGTTATGTAATGATATAGTCTTTACTTGCAGTAAGATCTAATATAAGCCTCTTCATAATGCTACCTGCTATAAGCTGCCAATCTGTTTAATGGAGATTTCCATATCTTGCATCGGATTTAAATTACTGTCTTGCCGAGGTTCTGGTTTTTTGCACTCTCTGGATTCTGCATCTACCTCATCATCTTAATTCTGGTTCTTTGAACTTGAGCCAGTGGCCTGAAGTATTGCCTGATGGTCTTGGGATTCACTAACCCTTGCAGTCTGTGAGCCAGCTGACTTATTGATATTGGATTCATCAGCCCCTGCCATGAACCTTTAACCTCGTATTTGACCCAAACTTGAAACATGCCAGCATCTACATAGGCATTCCTTGACAGAAATTTCTTTATATTTTTATAGATAGCCTTCACTGTTTTTAGTTCTCTTGAGAACACATCCAAAGGCAACAGACTCTGCCATTTCTGCCCCTCAGGTACAAAAGGTTATTTGGGCATATACTCTGTGCTAACTATCAAGGATACTCAAAATCACATGTACTTTTCATATGTATGCCATCAGTTGGGTTGCTTTTCTTTTTTCTTAAGCTAAACAGTGTCAGATACTGACTGCCTCTATCTGCACATTTTAATGACTCGGCAGAGTCTAGCAGGCCTCTCTCAGGGGTCCCCCTACTTTATATCTTCCTTTCCTGTTTGCCGCATCCTCCAGACTACCATCCACTGGGCTGAGTAGTGACTTTAGATGGGATGGGAAATCCTAGACCAGTCTGAGCTTCTAAATTTGTGGCTACAAAACTCTTGGGGAAGGGAAAGGTAAGGAAAAGGAGGGGAAATGTTATTAAAAAAAAACTTCACTGGGGA
Organism: Nesogale talazaci; assembly: GCA_004026705.1. Classification (NCBI taxonomy): domain Eukaryota; kingdom Metazoa; phylum Chordata; class Mammalia; order Afrosoricida; family Tenrecidae; genus Nesogale; species Nesogale talazaci. Next base: position 5,280 of record PVJH01044529.1, on the reverse strand, counting down.
AAGTGCTTTACAAACCTGCATCACAGAACACTTAAGGAATTCTGAATTGAGGCAAGAACCTGGATCCTAGTTGCCAGCCACCGATCTGAACGATGCATCTCCTACACAGCCAGTTATCATTGGGTTTGACAACTCCCTAAGTCTTTTTCACATATCTTTAGGACAAGCATTATTTTTCAAAACAATTTTTTGGGGGGTGCATCACTGCCCTCTGGTGGGAATAGGAGGCTCAGTCTTGCTCCTGGAGAGCTGCTGCTCTCCCAGTGGGCTGCAGTCCCGCACACAACCACTATGCCACCGGGGCTCAGCCCCCAGGCATTATATTTTAAAAGAAAAGGCTGTCTTCTAAAATAAAACCTATCACCACCAAGGTGATGCCCACTCACAGGGTCCCTTGTAAGACAGAGAACTGCCCTGAGGGCTTCCAATGTTGTCATCTTTACAAAAGGACGCTCGGCTTTCTCCCACAGAGCAGCTGAGGGTTTTGAATGACTCATCTTTCAGTGAGCTGTCAAGCCTTTTGACCACTGTGCCACCAAGGATCCTAGTGGGAGGGGGAAATCAAGCCAGTCATACGAAAATTTCTTTAATTTTCTTTTGGAAATACATTTTTCATCCTTAGTTCCACTATACAAAAATGTTAAAGATCTAATCCGAAGCAGATGTACAGAAGTAGACTCATGACATCGTCCGTTGCCGCAGAGCAGGGCTGACTTGTTATGGCTGTCACCGTGACTGGATGTTCATATGCACTACCACACACGTGCACATGCACCCCCACGTGATGCTTCACCCCCAGACTGCTACCCACTCACCAGGTTGCTACTCAACCGACCAGGAAAGGGAAAGACAAGACACCATGGCTTAGATGCTGGACAAGTAAATGCAGGACCACCGTCTCACACAGAGCAGCCCTCTTTACTCTCAGACCCTCCAGAGACATGGGAGCTTCAGGAACTCTCCCACCACATGAGTTTGATCTAAAGGTGAAGGTGGATGGTCAGGTCGGGGCGGGGTGGGGCTGGGGCAGCAACTGGTATGTATTTTTCCTACTGGAGAAGTTAGTAAGTTCATGCACCGCCAGCAGGAATCTGGCAGGAGAGATATTTCTTGAGTGGAAGAGAGTAGGACCATGTTACATTTGTCTAGCAATCTTAGCAGTAAATAATGGGTGAGAGATTCTCCAGGCAGGAAAGAGAGGAGCCAAAATTTGTGCTCAGCCTTCAGCAACGCCAGCTCTCTCTGCATTGTTCCCGTCACCATGTAACACACTGATTCACAGCGACAAATATTTTGCTTAATCCACACAATGATCCATCAGCTGGCTAGTGATGTCCATGTTCGTGACAGTCTGCAACTCTGATGGATGCTCAACAGACAGTTTAAATTCAACAGGAAACAGAGAAGGACCGTGGGGGCCGGGGGCCGGGGAAACAGGACAAAACACGAGCACAAAAACAAGAGCTGGTTTTGCTTGTTGTTCTTTCTGGGCACACACATTCTGTTTCCAACTCCTCCTGCACCATGTTTTATTAAATTCAATACATATGGCTTCCAAACACTGTCAGATGGCTCTTTCTTGGGCACAGCACCAGTGATTTGTCTCACTCAGGTCCTGGTTACCATGTATCGGGGACTTCAAAAAGCTTGGCTGAACTGCTCAAGATGCTTCCTGGTGGGAAGAGAAAACAGCATGAACAATGAGAGAGTAACGCATGGAGACTGTGGCCAAGAGAGGCCATGGGACCCACCTGCAGCACCACACCAGAAAAGGCTCACAAATACGCTCTTGTTTAAGAAGACTGTGAGCCAGTGAATGAGGGCGAAAACCACGGAAACACTGCAGGTAGGATTAAGTCCTCCCTTCTCCAAAACCCTTATTTCTTCATTTTACTCTCTGCTGTAGAGTTTATCTAATTCAAAGTGACCCCTTAGCACCAAGTAGAATTACCCTCTAAGATCTCTAAGGCTACAATCTTAATGAGAGCAGAAGTTGCACCCTTCATCTGAGGAGTACCTGGTCGGTGTGACCTGACAACTTTCGGTTAGCAGCTAAGCGCTTTAACCACCACACCACTTAAAATGTGGATATTCCCAAGATTTTCTTTTAGAATATGTACATTGCCATTTTTGCTAGCCAGTGATAAGTGCTTAATCTATTTAACCCTCAGAGTAGCTTGCCAAGGCGGTAGGTGGTATGAGATCCATTTTGCAGATGCAAGCACAGACTCGAAGTCTGGGAACGTGACTAACACACTTAGGAAAGCAGCTGGAGGCCTTGGGTGGTGCAAATACGTGATGCAAGAACTCGTGGGGGCTGGTGTCAACAGCGTGGGAAGAAGTCAAACAGTGGGAGGCAGAGAGCTGAAATGGGGCAGAAGAAGTTTGTGGCTTTCTTGTATGTGCTTTAAGCATGTATATGCTTATAATCAAGAAAACAGGGGGCAAAGTATATAAACTTCTAAGTGACATGACCAGTCAGTAAAAGCTTGGAACAATAGTGGTGGGGGCACCAAGGCCCAAGGGTCTAACAGTCCACACTGACAATGTTCTATATTCTACATTTCTGAGTAGCAACTGGGTTTAAAAGCTTGCACGGAGCAGCCAACTAACATACTGCCATGGGTCTCTCCCTGTAAAGAAGGATGAAGAAAATTAAGAATGCACAGGACCTTCACCCAATTCATAATCAAACGTTAAAGTTGAATAAAACAAAATAGAACTTTGTTAGGGAAAGAGAAGTGGGTTTTGGCTTTTCCAGTTCCAGCCAGGTTGGCTAAGATTATCCTCTTAGATGACAGGGCTCCGGCAGGGGAATCAGCTCCATCTCAAAGTCAGAAGCTCTTTTTTCAGCTAATCCACACCCTGAAGTAGCACCCCAGTTAAGCTGGGTCCTGGACCTAAGTGAGTAGGGCTGCGATCGGGAAGAAGCTGGCACATGATCACACACGTGGCAGATCAGGTGTTGGCTGTTTGCATGCTGAGCTGTGGCATTTAAGCAAAAATGCAGAACTAGCAGGGAAAATCAGTCTCTCCCTGAGCTGCTAACACCCAGAGTTTCAAAAAGGGAGAGAAGCACTTGGTAATATCTAAAACAAAGGCATATTTCTGAAAACAAAAGGGGACAAAAGCAAAACAAAAACAAACAAACAAACAAACCATTAAATGCAATAATCATTGAGTTGATTCTGACTCATAGTGAGGCTATAAATCTTTACAGGAGTAAACAGCCTGATCTTTCTCCTGCAGAGGGACTTCTCTTAGTGATACAGTGAGGGCCCCACAAATACGAAAAACAATCATCTGAGAGAAGCAATGGTCGGTCACAGCGATGCCCAAAGATAACTGGATCTACCAAGTGGCATAACCTAAAAATATGCAGTCACATTGAGAATCTCCACCACTGGTTATCTGGCCAGTTGCCATGGGGCAGAGCTGACTCAAAGGCAACCGGTCGATTTTGAGACGAAACCCTGCAAATTAGGATGAGAAGATGAGGGGAAGATTGATTCGATGTGTTCTTCCCTGGGTGTCTTCTCACCACTATGAACATCTATGTCTCGGCCTCCCAATAAAGACCTCAGTGAAAATATGTATGAGATGATCCATGGAGAAAAAGATTCGCATGCTATAACTAGAAAAGGGAAAAAGAAGAACAAAAAGATGAAACAAGTCAGGCTGAGAACAACTGAACACTGCAGATGGCCTGAGCCCACATATCATTTGCCTGACCTGCTCAAGCTCACAAATTCACTCAGACAGTGCCAAGTTGTAGGGAGAAAAACACACACCAATAGGACTGTCTTGTAAGTTCATATATCAAAGAAATATTATAGTCATTCTAAAAGTGAAAGCACCGATACCAGCCTTGAGAAATTAAGAGACACCAATACCAGCCGAGAATGAAAAACTATAAGGTACTGAAAGCAATCACATCTTCTTACCTGTAACTTGTATCTCCCATGCCAGGGGCTGGGGGGTGGGGACGGGGGAGTGGAAGCCCTGGGTGGTACAAATGGTCAAGTGTTCAACTACTGGCTGGAAGGTTGGCAGTTTGAACCCACCCGGAGGAAGCTCATAAAACAAGCCTGGCAATATTTTTGCAAATTGTCACAGACCCTTCAAACCTGAGCAGTTCTCTGCGTACACACAATCACCGAGTGTCATAGATGCCTCTATAACAACTTCAATGTGAGTAGGGATGAGGGAGTAGGAGAAACAAAGTTGTTTACAGAAATAATAAAACAAATTAAGCAAAAGCGCTAGTCCAAGGTGAGTCTGCTATATTTTATTGGCTGGATGACTCCAGGAACAAGTCTCACTTCTTCATTTGCAAAATACACCTAATAGTCCTCTTATTTCACGGGTCTTCCGTGAATGTTATTGCTAAAAAAAAAAAGTGTCCAACAAAATTTGAATCATATGGGGGCTGAGCCCCGGTGGCGTCGTGGTTGTGCGCGGGACTGCGGCCCACTGGGACGGAGGTTCAATTCCAGCAGTGGGGCTGGGCCTCCGACTCCCACCACCGGAGAGCTGTGATGCCCCCCCCCCAAAAAAAAAAAAAACCAAAAAACAGATGAATAATATGAATTACGAACTTGACATGGTAAATATTTAGCAGAATTTCTGAAGTCAGAAAAAATATGATGGCAACTATTAAAAGATGACAGGCATAGTAAAAACACTTATTAACAAGTGTATGAAGGGCCAGTATTAAAGGAGGCTTTTTCTTTTTTTTAATTAAAAATCACTCTACTAGAGGCTTGTACATCATTTTCCAATAAATAAACATACTGTGGCAAGCACCCTCACACGTCCACTGCCGTCATCATTCTCCAAACATCCACCCTTTCCTCTGAGCCTCTGGTATCGGCTCCTCCAACCCCTCCCCTCTTTCCCTGCTCTTCCTCCCCCATCAACCCTCAATACTTTTTAAATTATTATTGTTCTGTCATATCTTACCCTGCCCGACACCTCCCTCAACCCACTCCCCCGATGCCCGTCCTCCAGACAGGTCATATGTAGATCCTTGCAGCTGGTTCCGTCTCTCTACCCCACCTTCTCTCCACCCATCCAATAGTTCCAATCTAACCACCGGCCCGAGGGGCTCATCCATCCTGATTTCCCCATATCTCCAGCTCCCCTATCCACTAGTGTACCTTCTCCAATCCATCTGGATTTGCAATGTAGAGTTGGAACCATGATGGTTGGGGGGTAGGGTGACCTCAGGAACTAGAGAAAACTTGTATGCATCATCACTGCCTGGCTGCACCCTGACTA
>PVJH01044528.1:0-13244 GCA_004026705.1 Nesogale talazaci | reverse complement strand
TTCAATGTCAATGTTCCCTTTGGAGAGTTCAGTATCAAAATTCTTTATAGAATATTCCGGGTCATCCTAAATGGATTGTTCATTGTCTAAATTCTCTATGGAATGTTCAGAGTTAAAATTCCGTTTGCAGTGTTCCGTTTCAGAATTCTATACGGAATGTTCAAAGTCAAAATTCCCTTTGGAATGTCCAGTATCTAATATTTTAGAGAATATTTAGTATCAAAATTCTAAATGGATTGTTCATTGCCAAAATTATAAATGGAATGTTGAGTGTCAAAGTACTAAAGAGAATGTTCATTGTCAAAATTCTAAATGGAATGTTCAGTGTCAAAATTCCGTTATGAATGTTCTGTGTCAATTCTAAAAGGAATATTCATTTTCAACAAGATAGTATGTTCAATGTCAATATTCCCTTTGGAGTCTTCAGGATCAAAATTCTTTATAGAATATAAAGTATCAAAATTCTAAATGGATAGTTCATTGTTAAAATTCTAAATAGAATGTTCAGTGTGAAAGTACTAAATAGAATGTTCAGGCTCAAAATTCCCTTATGAATATGGAGTGTCAATTGTAAATGCAATATTCATTGTCAATCGGATAGAATTTTCAATGTCAATGTTCCCATTGGAGTGTTCAGTATCAAAATTCTTTATAGAACATTCCGGGTCATCCTAAATGGATTGTTCATTGTCTAAATTCTGTATGGAATGCTCAGAGTTGAAATTCCGTTTACAATGTTCCGTCACAGAATTCTATATGGAATGTTCAATGTCAAAATTTCCTTTGGAATGTCCAGTACCTAATTTTTTATAGAATATTTACTATCAAAATTCTAAATGGAATGTTGAGTGTCAAAGTACTAAATAGAATGTTCATTGTCAAAATTCTAACTGGAATGTTCAGTTTCAAAATTCCGTTATGAATGTTCAGTGTCAATTCTAAATGGAATATTCATTGTCAACAAGATAGAATGTTCAATGTCGAATTTCCCTTTGGAGTGTTCAGGATCAAAATTCTTTATAGAATATTCAGTATTGAAACAAAATTGATAGTTCATTTTCAGAACTCAAAATAGAATGTTCAGTGTCAAAATACTGAATAGAATGTTCAGGGTCAAAATTCTAAATGGAATGTTCAGTGTCAAAATTCACTTATGAATGTTCGGTGTCAATTCTAAATGGAATACTCACTGTCAACAAGATAGAAAGTTAGATGTCAATATTCCCCTTGGAGTGGTCAGTATCAAAAATCTTTATGGAGTATTCAGTGTCATCCTAAATGGATGGTACATTTTCAAAAATCTCTATGGAATGTTCAGAGTTAAAATTCTGTTTGCAATGTTCCGTTTCAGAATTATATATGGAAAGTTCAATGTCAAAATTCCCTTTGGAGTGTACAGGATCAAAATTCTTTATAGAATATTCAGTATCAAAATTCTAAATGGATTGTTCATTGCCAAAATTCTAAAAGGAATGTTGAGTGTCAAAGTACTAAATAGAATGTTCATTGTCAAAATTCTAAATGGAATGTTCAGTGTCAAAATTCCGTTATGAATGTTCGGTGTCAATACTAAATGGAATACTCACTGTCAACAAGATAGAAAGTTCGATGTCAATATTCCCTTTGGAGTGGTCAGTATCAAAAATCTTTATAGAGTATTCAGTGTCACTCTAAATGGATGGTACATTGTCAAAATTCTGTATGGAATTTTCAGAGTTAAAATTCCGTTTGGAATTTTCAGTTAAAGAAATCTATATGGAATGTTCAATGTCAAAATCCCCTTTGGAATGTCCAGTATCAAAGTTTTATAGAATATTTAGTATCAAATTCTAAATGGATTGTTCATTGTTAAAATTCTAAATAGAATGTTCAGTGTGAAAGTACTAAATAGAATGTTCAGGCTCAAAATGCCCTTATGAATATTGAGTGTCAATTGTAAATGCAATATTCATTGTCAATCGGATAGAATTTTCAATGTCAATGTTCCCTTTGGAGTGTTCAGTATCAAAATTCTTTATAGAACATTCCGTGTCATCCTAAATGGATTGTTCATTGTCTAAATTCTGTATGGAATGCTCAGAGTTGAAATTCCGTTTACAATGTTCCGTCACAGAATTCTATATGGAATGTTCAATGTCAAAATTCCCTTTGGAATGTCGAGTACCTAATTTTTTATAGAATATTTACTATCAAAATTCTAAATCGAATGTCAAAGTACTAAATGGAGTGTCAAAGTACTAAATACTAAATGGAGTGTCAAAGTACTAAATAGAATGTTCATTGTCAAAATTCTAACTGGAATGTTCAGTGTCAAAATTCCGTTATGAATGTTCAGTGTCAATTCTAAATGGAATATTCATTGTCAACAAGATAGAATGTTCAATGTCGAATTTCCCTTTGGAGTTTTCAGGATCAAAATTCTTTATAGAATATTCAATATTGAAACAAAATTGATAGTTCATTTTCAGAACTCAAAATACAATGTTCAGTGTGAAAATACTGAATAGAATGTTCAGGGTCAAAATTCTAAATGGAATGTTCAGTGTCAAAATTCACTTATGAATGTTCGGTGTCAATTCTAAATGGAATACTCACTGTCAACAAGATAGAAAGTTCGATGTCAATATTCCCCTTGGAGTGGTCAGTATCAAAAATCTTTATGGAGTATTCAGTGTCATCCTAAATGGATGGTACATTTTCAAAATTCTCTATGGACTGTTCAGAGTTAAAATTCTGTTTGCAATGTTCCGTTTCAGAATTCTATATGGAAAGTTCAATGTCAAAATTCCCTTTGGAGTGTTCAGGATCAAAATTCTTTATAGAATATTCAGTATCAAAATTCTAAATGGATTGTTCATTGCCAAAATTCTAAAAGGAATGTTGAGTGTCAAAGTACTAAATAGAATGTTCATTGTCAAAATTCTAAATGGAATGTTCAGTGTCAAAATTCCGTTATGAATGTTCGGTGTCAATTCTAAATGGAATACTCACTGTCAACAAGATAGAAAGTTTGATGTCAATATTCCCTTTGGAGTGTTCAAGATCAAAATTCTTTTTAGAATAATCAGTATCAAAATTCTAAATGGAGAGTTCATTGTTAAAATTCTAAATAGAATGTTCAGTGTGAAAATACTAAATAGAATGTTCAGGCTCAAAATTCCTTTATGAATATTGAGTGTCAATTCTAAATGCAAAATTCATTGTCAACAAGATACAATTTTCAATATCAATATTCCTTTTGGAGAGTTCAGTATCAAAATACTTTATAGAATATTCCGGGTCATCCAAAATGGATTGTTCATTGTCAAAATTCTCTATTGAATGTTCAGAGTTAAAATTCCGTTAGCAATGTTCCGTTTCAGAATTCTATATGGAATGTTCAATGTCAAAATTCCCTTTGGAATGTCCAGTATCTAATTTTTTATAGAATATTTATTCATTATCAAAATTCATTATCAAAATATTCACTATCAAAATTCTAAATGGATTGTTCATTGCCAAAATACTAAATGGAATGTTGAGTGTCAAAGTACTAAATAGAATGTTCATTGTCAAAATTCTAAATGGAATGTTCAGTGTCAAAATTCCGTTATGAATGTTCGGTGTCAATTCTAAATGGAATACTCACTGTCAACAAGATAGAAAGTTCGATGTCAATATTCCCTTTGGTGTGGTTAGTATCAAAAATCTTTATAGAGTATTCAGTGTCAACCTAAATGGATGGTACATTGTCAAAATTCTGTATGGAATGTTCAGAGTTAAAATTCCGTTTGGATGTTTAAGTTAAAGAACTCTATATGGAATGTTCAATGTCAAAATCCCCTTTGGAATGTCCAGTAAGAAAGTTTTATAGAACATTTTGTATCAAATTCTAAATGGATTGTTCATTGCCAAAATACGAAATGGAAGGTTCAGTGTCAAAGTACTCAATAGAATATTCAGTGTCAAAATACTAAATAGAATATTCAGGGTCAAAATTTAAAAAAGAATCATCAGTGTCAAAATATAAATGTTCATTGCCAAAATTCTAAATGGAATGTACAGTGTCAAAGTACTTAATTGAATGTTCAGTGTCATAATTTTTTATGGAATGTTCAGTGTCAAAATTCCGTTATGAATGTTCAGTGTCAATTCTAAATGGAATATTCATTTTCAACAAGATAGAATGTTCAATGTCAATATTCCCTTTGGAGTGTTCAGGATCAAAATTCTTTATAGATTATTCAGTATCAAAATTCTAAATGGATAGTTCATTGTTAAAATTCTAAATAGAATGTTCAGTGTGAAAATACTAAATAGAATGTTCAGGCTCAAAATTCCCTTATGAATATTGAGTGTCAATTCTAAATGCAATATTCTTTGTCAACAGGATACAATTTTCAATGTCAATGTTCCCATTGGAGTGTTCAGTATCAAAATTCTTTATAGAATAATCCGGGTCATCCTAAATGGATTGTTCATTATCTAAATTCTGTATGGAAAGTTCAGAGTTAAAATTCTGTTTGCAATGTTCCGTTTCAGAATTCTATAAGGAATGTTCAATGTCAAAATTGCCTTTGGAATGTCCAGTATCAAATTTTTTATAGAATATTTAGTATCAAAATTCTAAATGGATTGTTCATTGCCAAAATTCTAAATGGAATGTTCAGTGTCAAAGTACTAAATAGAATGTTCATTGTCAAAATTCTAAATGGAATGTTCAGTGTCAAAATTCCGTTATGAATGTTCGGCGTGAATTCTAAATGGAATTTTCATTGTCAACAAGATAGAATGTTCGATGTCAAAATTTCCTTTGGAGTGTTCACGGGCAAAATTCTTTATAGAATATTCAGTATTGAAACTCAAAATGGATAGTTCATTGTCAGAACTCAAAATAGAATGTTCAGTGTCAAAATACTAAATAGAATGTTCAGGGTCAAAATCCCTTATGAATATTCAGTGTCAATTCTAAATGCAATATTCATTGTCAACAGGATACAATACTCAATGCCAATGTTCCCTTTGGAGAGTTCTGTATCAAAATTCTTTATAGAATATTCCGGGTCATCCTAAATGGATTGTTCATTGTCTAAATTCTCTATGGAATGTTCAGAGTTAAAATTCCGTTTGCAATGTTCGGTTTCAGAATTCTGTATGGAATGTTCAATGTCAAAATTCCCTTTGGAATGTGCAGTATCTAATTTTTTGTAGAATATTTAGAATCAAAATTCTAAATGGATTGTGCATTGCCAAAATTCTAAAAGGAATGTTCAGTGTCAAAGTACTAAATAGAATGTACATTGTCAAAATTCTAAATGGAATGTTCAGTGTCAAAATTCCGTTATGAATGTTCGGTGTCAATTCTAAATGGAATATTCATTGTCAACAAGATAGAATGTTCAATGTCGAAATTCCCTTTGAAGTGTTCAGGATCAAAATTCTTTATAGAATATTCAGTATCAAAACTCAAAATGGATAGTTCATTGTCAAAATTCTAAATAGAATGTTCAGTGTCAAAACAGTAAATAAAATGTTCAGGGTAAAATTTTAAATGGAATGTTCAATGCCAAAATTCTCTTATGATTGTTCGGTGTCAATTCTAAATGGAATACTCACTGTCAACAAGATAGAATGTTCGATGTCAATATTTCCTTTGGAGTGGTCAGTATCATAAATCTTTATAGAGTATTCAGTGTCATCCTAAATGGATTGTACATTGTCAAAATTCTGTATGGAATGTTCAGAGTGAAAATTCCGTTTGGAAGATTCAGTTTAAAAATTCTATAGGGAATGTTCAATGTCAAAATTCCATTATGAATGTTCAGTGTCAATTCTAAATGGAATATTCATTGTCAACAAGATAGAATGTTCAATTTCGAAATTCCCTTTGGAGTGTTCAGGATCAAAATTCTTTATAGAATGTTCAGTATCTAAATTCTAAATGGATTTTTCATTGTCAAAATTCTAAATGGTATGTACAGTGTCAAAGTACTAAATTTAATGGTCAGTGTCAAAATTTTTAATGGAATGTTCAGTGTCAAAATTCCGTTATGAATGTTCAGTGTCAATTCTAAATGGAATATTCATTTTCAATAAGATAGAATGTTCAATGTCAATATTCCCTTTGGAGTGTTCAGGATCAAAATTCTTTATAGAATATTCAGTATCAAAATTCTAAATGGAGAGTTCATAGTTAAAATTCTAATTATAATGTTCAGTGTCAAAATACTAAATAGAATATTCAGTATCAAAATTCTAAATGGATAGTTCATTGTAAAAATTCTAAATAGGCTGATAAGTGTGAAAATACTAAATAGAATGTTCAGGCTCAAAATTCCCTTATGAATATTGAGTGTCAATTCTTAATGCAATATCCATAGTCAACAGGATACAATTTTCAATGTTAATGTTCCCTTTGGAGAGTTCAGTATCAAAATTCTTTATAGAATATTCCGGGTCATCGTAAATGGATTGTTCATTGTCTAAATTCTCTATGGAATATTCAGAGTTAAAATTCCGTTTGCAATGTTCCGTTTCAGAATTCTATATGGAATGTTCAATGTCAAAATTTCCTTTGGAATGTCCAGTATCTAATTTTTTATAGAATATTTAGTATCAAAATTCTAAATGGATTGTTCATTGCCAAAATTCTAAATTGAATGTTGAGTGTCAAAGTACTAAATAGAATGTTCATTGTCAAAATTCTAAATGGAATGTTCAGTGTCAAATTTCCGTTATGAATGTTCGGTGTCAATACTAAATGGAATACTCCCTGTCAACAAGATAGAAAGTTCGATGTCAATATTCCCTTTGGAGTGGTCAGTATCAACAATCTTTATAGAGTATTCAGTGTCATCCTAAATGGATGGTACATTGTCAAAATTCTGTATGGAATGTTCAGAGTTAAAATTCCGTTTGGCAGTTTCAGTTAAAGAACTCTATATGGAATGTTCAATGTCAAAATCCCCTTTGGAATGTCCAGTATCAAATTTTTATAGAATATTTAGTATCAAATTCTAAATGGATTGTTCATTGCCAAAATACGAAATGGAAGGTTCAGTGTCAAAGTACTCAATAGAATGTTTAGTGTCAAAATACTAAATAGATAATTCAGGGTCAAAATTTTAAAAAGAATCTTCAGTGTCAAAATTCGGTTATGAATGCTCAGTGTCAATTCTAAACGCAATAATGATTGTCAAAAAGATAGAATGTTCAATGTCAATATTCCCTTCGGAGTGTTCAGGATCAAAATTCTTTATAAAATATTCAGTATCAAAATTCTCAATGGATAGTTCATTGTTAAAATTCTAATTATAATGTTCAGTGTCAAAATACTAAATAGAATGTTCAGTGTCAAAATCGCTTATGAATATTCAGTGTCAATTCTAAATGCAATATTCATTGTCAACAAGATAGAATTTTCAATGTCAATGTTCCCTTTGGTGTGTTAAGTTCCAAAATTCTTCATTGAATATTCCGTATCATCCTAAATGGATTGTTCATTGTCTAAATTCTGTATGGAATGCTCAGAGTTGAAATTCCGCTTGCAATGTTCCGTTTCAGAATTCTATATGGAATGTTCAATGTCAAAATTCCCTTTGGACTGTCCAGTATCTAATTTTTTATAGAATATTTAGTATCAAAATTCTAAATGGATTGTTCATTGCCAAAATTCTAAATGGAATGTTCAGTGTCAAAATTCCGTTATGAATGTTCGGTGTCAATTCTAAATGGAATATTCACTGTCAACAATATAGAAAGTTCGATGTCAATATTACCTTTGGAGTGGTCAGTATCAAAAATTTTTATAGAGTATTCAGTGTCAAAATTCTAAATGGATGGTACATTGTCAAAATTCTGTATGGAATGTTCAGATTTAAAATTCCGTTTGGAAGCTTCAGTTAAAGAACTCTATATGGAATGTTCAATGTCAAAATCCCCTTTGGAATGTCCAGTATCAAAGTTTTTAGAATACTTAGTATCAACTTCTAAATGGATTGTTCATTGCCGAAATACGAAATGGAAGGTTCAGTGTCAAAGTACTCAATAGAATGTTCAGTGTCAAAAAACTAAATAGAATATTCAGGGTCAAAATTTTAAAAAGAATCTTCAGTGTCCAAATTCGGTTATGAATGCTCAGTGTCAATTCTAAACGCAATAATGATTGTCAAAAACATAGCATATTCAATGTCAATATTACCTTCGGAGTGTTCAGGATCAAAATTCTTTATAATATATTCAGTATCAAAATTCTAAATGGATAGTTCATAGTTAAAATTCTAATTATAATGTCCAGTGTCAAAATACTAAATAGAAAGTTCAGGCTCAAAATTTTCTTATGAATATTGAGTGTCAATTCTAAATCCAATATTCATTGTCAATAGGATACAATTGTCAATGTCAATGATCCCTTTGGAGAGTTCAGTATCAAAATTCTTTATAGAATATTCCAGATCATCCTAAATGAATTGTTCATTGTCTAAATTCTGTATGGAATGTTCAGAGTTAACATTCCGTTTCAATGTTCCGTTTCAGAATTCTATATGGAATGTTCAATGTCAAAATCCCCTTTGGAATGTCCAGTATCAAAGTTTTATAGAGTATTTAGTATCAAATTCTAAATGGATTGTTCATTGCCAAAATTCTAAATGGAATGGTCAGTGTCAAAGTACTAAATAGAATGTTCATTGTCATAATTCTAAATGGAATGATCAGTTTGAAAATTCTGATATGAATGTTCGGTGTGAATTCTAAATGGAATTTTCATTGTCAACAAGATAGAATGTTCAATGTCAATATTCCCTTTGGAGTGTGCAGGATCAAAATTATTTATAGAACATTCAGTATCAAAATTCTAAATGGAGAGTTCATAGTTAAAATTGTAATTATAATGTTCAAGTCAAAATATTAAATAAAATGTTCAGGGTCAAAAATCCCTTATGAATATGCAGTGTCAATTCAAAATGCAATATTCATTGTCAACAGGATACAATATTCAATGTCAATGTTCCCTTTGGAGAGTTCAGAATCAAAATTCTTTGTAGAATATTCCGGGTCATCCTAAAAGGATTGTTCATTGTCTAAATTCTCTATGGAATGCTCAGAGTTAAAATTCCATTTGCAATGTTCCGTTTCAGAATTCTACATGGAATGTTCAATGTCAAAATTCCCTTTGGAATGTCCAGTATCTAATTTTTTATAGAATATTTAGTATCAAAATTCTAAATGGATTGTTCATTGCCAAAATTCTAAATGGAATGTTCAGTGTCAAAGTACTAAATAGAATGTTCATTGCCAAAATTCTAAATGGAATGTACAGTGTCAAAATTCCGTTATGAATGTTCGGTGTCAATTCTAAATGGAATACTCACTGTCAACAAGATGGAAAGTTCGATGTCAATATTCCCTTTGGAGTGGTCAGTATCAAAAATCTTTATAGAGTATTCAGTGTCATCCTAAATGGATGGTACATTGTCAAAATTCTGTAGGGAGTGTTCAGAGTTAAAATGCCGTTTGGAAGGTATAGTTTAAGAACTCTATATGGAATGCTCAATGTCAAAATTCCCTTTGGAATGACCAGTATCAAATTTTTATAGAATATTTACTATCAAATTCTAAATTGATTGTTCATTGCCAAAATTCAAAATGGAATGTTCAGTGTCAAAATTCCCTTATGAATATTCAGTGTCAATTCTAAATGGAATAATCACTGTCAACAAGATAGAAAGTTCGATGTCAATACTCCCTTTGGAGTGGTCAGTATCAACAATCTTTATAGAGTATTCAGTGTCATCCTAAATGGATGGTACATTGTCAAAATTCTGTATGGAATGTTCAGAGTTAAAATTCCGTTTGGACGGTTCAGTTAAAGAACTCTATATGGAATGTTCAATGTCAAAATCCCCTTTGGAATGTCCAGTATCTAATTTTTTATAGAATATTTAGTATCAAAATTCTAAATGGGTTGTTCATTGCCAAAATTCTAAAAGGAATGTTCAGTGTCAAAGTACTAAATAGAATGTTCGTTGTCAAAATTCTAAATGGAATGTTCAGTGTCAAAATTCCGTTATGAATGTTCAGCGTGAATTCTAAATGGAATTTTCATTGGCAACAAGATAGAATGTTCGATGTCAAAATTTCCGTTGGAGTGTTCACGATCAAAATTCTTTATAGAATATTCAGTATTGAAACTTAAAATGGATAGTTCATTGTCAGAACTCAAAATAGAATGTTCAATGTCAAAATACTAAATAGAATGTTCACGGTCAAAATCCCTTATGAATATTCAGTGTCAATTATAAATGCAATATTCATTGTCAACAGGATACAATAATTAATGTCAATCTTCCCTTTGGAGAGTTCAGTATCAAAATTCTTTATAGAATATTCCGGGTCATCCTAAATGGATTGTTCATTGTCTAAATTCTCTATGGAATGTTCTGAGTTAAAATTCCGTTTGCAATGTTCCGTTTCAGAATTCTGTATGGAATGTTCAATGTCAAAATTCCCTTAGGAATGTCCAGTATCAAATTTTTATAGAGTATTTAGTATCAAAATTCTAAATGCATTGTTCATTGCCAAAATTCTAAAAGGCATGTTCAGTGTCAAAGTACTAAATAGAATGTTCATTGTCAAAATTCTAAATGGAATGTTCAGTGTAAAAATTCTGTTATGAAGGTTTGGTGTCAATTCTAAATGGAATATTCATTGTCAACAAGATAGAATGTTCATTGTCGAAATTCCCTTTGGAGTGTTCAGGACAAAATTCTTTATAAAATATTCAGTATCAAACTCAAAATGGATAGTTCATTGTCAAAATTCTAAATAGAATGTTCAGTGTCAAAATACTAAATAAAATGTTCTGTGTCAAAATTTTAAATGGAATGTTCAATGTCAAAATTCTGTTATGAATGTTCAGTGTTAATTCTAAATGGAATACTCACTGTCAACAAGATATAATGTTCGATGTCAATATTCCCTTTGGAGTGGTCAGTATCATAAATCTTTATAGAGTATTGAGTGTCATCCTAAATGGATTGTACATTGTCAAAATTCTGTATGGAACGTTCAGAGTGAAAATTCCGTTTGGAAGATTCAGTTTAAGAATTCTATATGGAATGTTCAATGTCAAAATTCCCTTTTGAATGTCCAGTATCAATGTTTTATAGAATATTTAGTATCAAATTCTATATTGATTGTTCATTGCCAAAATTCAAAATGGAAAGTTCAGCGTCAAAATTTCCTTATGAATGTTCAGAGTCAATTCTAAATGGAATAATCACTGTCAACAAGATAGAAAGTTCGATGTCAATATTCCCTTTGGAATGGTCAGTATCAACAATCTTTATAGAGTATTCAGTGTCATCCCAAATGTATGGTACATTGTCAAAATTCTGTATGTAATGTTCATAGTTAAAATTCCGTTTGGAAGGTTCAGTTAAAGAACTCTATATGGAATGTTCAATGTCAAAATCCCCTTTGGAATGTCCAGTATCAAAGTTATATAGAATACTTAGTATCAAATTCTAAATGGATTATTCATTGCCAAAATTCGAAATGGAAGGTTCAGTGTCAAAATACTCAATAGAATGTTCAGTGTTAAAATACTAAATAGAATATTCAGGGTCAAAATATTAAAAAGAATCTTCAATGTAAAAATTCGGTTATGAATGCTCAGTGTCAATTCTAAACGCAATAATGATTGTCAAAAAGATAGAATGTTCAATTTCAATATTACCTTTGGAGTGTTCAGGATCAAAATTCTTTATAGAATATTCATTATCAAAATTCTAAATGGATAGTTCATAGTTAAAATTCTAATTATAATGTTCAGTGGCAAAACACTAAATAGAATGTTCAGGGTCAAAATCCCTTATGAATATTCAGTGTCAATTCTAAATGCAATATTCATTGTTAACAGGATACAATTTTCAATGTCAATGTTCCCTTTGGAGAGTTCAGTATCAAAATTCTTTATAGAATATTCCGGGTCATCCTAAATGGATTGTTCATTGTCTAAATTCTCTATGGAATGTTCAGAGTTAAAATTCCGTTTGGAATGTTCCGTTTCAGAATTCTATACGGAATGTTCAATGTCAAAATTCCCTTTGGAGTGTTCAGGATCAAAATTCTTTATAGAATATTCAGTATCAAAACTCAAAATGGATAGTTCATTGTCAAAATTCTAAATAGAATGTTCAGTGTCAAAATACTAAATAAAACGTTCAGGGTAAAATTTTAAATGGAATGTTCAATGTCAAAATTCTGTTATGAATGTTCGGTGTCAATTCTAAATGGAATACTCACTGTCAACAAGATAGAATGTTCGATGTCAATATTCCCTTTGGAGTGGTCAGTATCATAAATCTTTATAGAGTATTCAGTGTCATCCTAAATGGATGGTACATTGTCAAAATTCTGTATGGAATGTTCAGAGTGAAAATTCCGTTTGGAAGATTCAGTTTAAGAATTCTATATGGAATGTTCAATGTCAAAATCCCCTTTGGAATGTCCAGTATCAAAGTTTTATAGAACATTTAGTATCAAATTCTAACTGGATTGTTCATTGCCAAAATACGAAATGGAAGGTTCAGTGTCAAAGTACTCAATAGAATGTTCATTTTCAAAATACTAAATAGAGTATTCAGGGTCAAAATTTTAAAAAGAATCTTCAGTGTCAAAATTCGGTTATGAATGCTCAGTGTCAATTCTAAACGCAATAATGATTGTCAGAAAGATAGATTGTTCAATGTCAATATTCCCTTTGGAGTGTTCAGTATCAAAATTCTTTATAGAATATTCCGGGTCATCCTAAATGGATTGTTCATTGTCTAAATTCTCTATGGAATGTTCAGAGTTAAAATTCCGTTTGCAATGTTCCGTTTCAGAATTGTATATGGAATGTTCAATGTGAAAATTCCCTTTGGAATGTCCAGTATCTAATTTTTTATAGAATATTTAGTATCAAAATTCTAAATGGATTGTTCATTGCCAAAATTCTAAATGGAATGTTGAGTATCAAAGTACTAAATAGAATGTTCATTTTCAAAATACTAAATAGAGTATACAGGGTCAAAATTTTAAAAAGAATCTTCAGTGTCAAAATTCGGTTATGAATGCTCAGTGTCAATTCTAAACGCAATAATGATTGTCAGAAAGATAGAATGTTCAATGTCAATATTCCCTTTGGAGTGTTCAGGATCAAAATTCTTTATAGAATATTCAGTATCAAAATTCTAAATGGAGAGTTCATAGTTAAAATTCTA
>PVJH01044527.1:0-12923 GCA_004026705.1 Nesogale talazaci | reverse complement strand
AGCCACCATGATGGACGGGTCACCTGTGTATGGAAGGGTATGATGAGCTTGAGCTCATTGGCCAGAGAGCACTGCGTGGGGTGAGGCAGAAAGAAAGAATTTCGGAGATCCTTGGCTTTACCTCTGGGTGGTCCAGTTCCTTGAATGGTCAAGACCAGAAGCAAAATGACTGGGGTTTGAAGGGGACAGTAAGGGGACATTGCTGTCCTTGCCAATTGTTAATAACTCTCCCTGGTGGCCTGGTGGTTACCGTTGGGCTGCTAACAGCAAGGTCCGCAGTTTGAAACCACCAGCCTCTCCGTGGGAGAAGGACAAGACTTTCTGATGCTGTGTGCAGTGCTGCTGCCGTCTCAGAAGCCCTCAGGGGGTTGTTCTACCCTGTCCTATAGGGTATGCTATGAGTTGGGCTCCCGGGCAGTGACACTGCTCAGGTGTGTTCCAGGCAACAAACGACTTCTGATACCTTGGACCCTGTCCACAGTCGACTCCTGCCCCACTCTGGGTGTAAAAATGGTAGTTTTTCAGGAGATTGGCTCCAGTGAGTGCTTGCTTCCTGGAATGACGCAGATGTGTCTTAAATCGGTGCGTGTTCCCTTAGTTCAAATTCTGCAATGTCAGAGTGTTACTCTAAATGCAAGAGTAACATCCTCTGACCTGGTAGAAGTCTGATTACAATCTTTACTTAGATTTAGGAGCCCTGGTAATGCTGTTGAGTAAGCGTGGAGCTGCTAGCCATACGGCCAGGGGTTCAAACACGCCAGCTGCTCCTTGAAAGAAAGATGCGACCCTTTGCTTCTGTCATGAGTTACAGCCTCAGAATCCCTAAGTAGCTGTCCACGCTGGCCTACAGGGTCACTAAGACACAGAATCACCTTGATAGGAGGAGGGTGAGGTTTTTTTGTGTGTTTATTTACACACTACATTAAATAATCATACATTACACTAGGAAATACAGTTGACTGTGAAACAGCTTGAGTTGTGTTACAAGATTTTATTATTACTATTTTTAACGCTGTGTGATGCCAATGACCACCGCAGAAGCAGTTTGTCTCTCCGGCATATTGGGTATCACGGTCAAGAGCTACTTCTCTCTCAGAAGCAGGCAGAGAGACTCGCAGGCCCGTCAAGAAAGAACAGCCATCAGTGGCTGCAGCGCAAGAGTCCTGTCTGAAGTGGGGGAGGCAGCAGAAGTATCAGAGGTTGTCCAGTTGAGACCAAAGGCTGGGAGACTGAGCAGAGCAGCAAGAGGGCAGCCTGGTCCACAGAACAAAGCAGAGGCCAAGGGACCATGTGGCTGAGAGGCTGAAGACCACAGAACGCATGGCTACTGGCTGAGAAGAAGTGCTCCTGTGGACCCAAACTGTATCCTTAATGTTTCCTGATCCTGATTTGTGTTAATTCATTCGCTTCCCTAGTAGACCCCCATCACCACAAGGGTAGAAATAATCTCTCAAAGTCCTCCAGTATTTGTATCATGCAATATTTTAAACCTGAAATAATGCATAGGGGTTGATAGGCTGTGCCAAGAGTGGTGCTAGAAATGCCCCCAAGAAACAGAGAAAGCTGTGGCATCATGAGAAAAGGTTGGATTGCTGGGTCTGTGCCGCAGGTTGAGGCCTGCAGCTGTGTTTGCCTGTCACCCCAAGACAGAGGAATCCAGTGAAAGGACGATGATAAAAGACCAAGGAAATGAGTGACTCTGCTAGTACAGCTACCTCAGTGACAGGTACATAATCTCCCGTCAATCAGGTTGCAGCTTGATGACCTCCTTGACAAACAGAATTACAAACAGAGATAAATAGCTCACCACAGACCCTCTGCCTCGTCTTCCTGTTAACGATACCCATGGAGCTACACTAGAGTCCTGGGGCTGGATGAGTCACGTGAGACCCCTGCCAGGGCTGGAATGTTTCCACCGCCACTGGATCCACAAGACTTTCCACCCACTGGCCTGTGGTCTTCCTGCATTCAGTGTTACTGCATGATTGTGTGAGTCTAAAGATGAATTTATGGACTTGTATCAACA
Source organism: Nesogale talazaci (assembly GCA_004026705.1). Classification (NCBI taxonomy): domain Eukaryota; kingdom Metazoa; phylum Chordata; class Mammalia; order Afrosoricida; family Tenrecidae; genus Nesogale; species Nesogale talazaci. The sequence goes on along the minus strand of PVJH01044527.1, from coordinate 10,897 downwards.
TATGGGGTAATATCAGATTTATGGACTTGATCCGAACGGGGCTGGAATGCTTTTTTTTTTTTTTTTTTAAAGATCATTTTAGGGCTGAGCCCCGGTGGCGTAGTGGTTGTGCGCGGGACTGTGGCCCATTGGGATGGAGGTTCGATTCCAGCTCCACAGAGCAAAGGCGGGGCCTCCTACTCCCACCACCAGAGGGCAGTGATGCCCCCCCCCCCCAAAAAAAGATCATTTTATTAAGGGCTCATACAAGTCTTGTCATAATCCATCCATCCATTGCGTCAGGCACTTTTGTACATTTGTTGCCATCATCATGGAATGTTTTCTTCATGTGCAATTGCTCTTTGATATAAAGTTCTCTCTTAAACACATTTAAGTCTCTCTGGATTTGTTTCTCTAATCAACCTGGACTCACACACTTAGCAAGTATGAAAATTGTGCACTTCTTGGGAAATAACTTCTCATATTGAAATGTTAGCTTTTATGTGAGTGCAGAATATAATACATGTAACATACAACATATGTGCTATATACTTATGCTACTGTTACAAGGCTTCTTGTATTTAAGTTTGGGGGTTGTCAAAAATTATACTCGGGGGGGAGGGGGCTGAGTCCTGGTGGCGTAGTGGTTGTGCGCAGGACTGTGGCCCACTGGGACGGAGGTTCAATTCCAGCAGTGGGGCTGGGCCTCCTACTCCCACTACCGGAGAGCAGTGATGTCCCCATCCCCCCAAAAAAATTATACTCGGGGAAGGGGTCAAAGAGTGTAAGACATGACAAAATGATAATAATTTATAAATTATTAATGGTTTGTAAGAGGGGTGGCGGAGAGGGTGGGGACAAATGAGAAGCCGATACCAAGGACTCAAGTAGAAAGAAAATTTTTGAAAATGATGAGGGCAACACATGTACCAATGTGCTTGACACGGTGGATGGATGGGTGGATTGTGAGAAGAGTTGTACAAGCCCCCAATAAAATGATCTAAAAAAATTATGCTCAGATTTTCAACTGGGTGCAGGGTCAGTCCTACCAACCCCCTATGGTTCAAGAGTCAGATGTACATATCCCCAAAATGTGTCGGTGTTCTGGCTCCTGTGCACGTGACCTGGTTTGATAATGCTGCTGTTAGCTGCATCTGAATCTATTTCCAACTCAGACGATCAAAAGCGGACCCTCAGCTGTGGGTTTCTGGGTAGGTCTGAACGGCCCATCTCACTGCCAACAGGTCTACTCTGACTCATCAAGACCGTTCGAGGACAGAGCAGAACTGTTCCGTGGGTTTCCGACACTGCACATCTCTATAGAAGGAGAAAATCTCACGTTTCTGCCGTGGAGCACTTGGCGGTTTCAAACTGCTGACCTTGTAAGTTAGCAGCCCTACTTGCAACCTACTATGCCGCTGCAGCGCTCTGTCAGGAGTCAGTCATTAGTCATTTGCACCACCCAGGAAATAAGATATTTGAAGATGTTATCAGGCAACGTGAGGTCATACTGCACAAGGGTGGACTCTCGGTGTCCTGATAAAAGAGAGCAAACAGAGAGAGAGAGAGAGAGAGAGAATGGCAGAGCCATAGATTAGCTCTCCAGCCTTCACCAGAACATAGGAAAGAGGCTTGGAGAAAATACTGGCAGAGACCTCAGAAGTGGCCCAAACCCCGGTACCCTGATTTCAAATTCCTAGCTTTCACAACTATCAGACAACAAATTTCTCTTCTTTTAACCCATTTACTCTTTTTTAAAAAAAAATAATATTGAATGGCATTTTAGATAAACATTTATACAGTAAATTAAGTTCTCTTTTTTTTTTTTTGGCATCACTGCTCTCTGGTGGTGGGAGTAGGAGGCCCAGCCCCACTGCTGGAATTGAACCTCTGTCCCAGTGGGCCGCAGTCCCGCGCACAACCACTACGCCACCGGGGCTCAGCCCCAAGCTCTCATTTAACAATCTCATACCAATATTTGAGCGAAACTGGCGACATTTTTCTCAATCTGTCAGTGTTCTTTTTAACTCCATCTTTTTGTTCTGTTTCTATCGTCTAGCTGCCACGCCCTGCACCTTTGCATCTTTGTGTCAGGGGAAATGCTGACCCTTTTATCTCATTGAGTTGTTTACTGAAGGATACGCCATATTCATTGGTGCTATTGTTTATTTTATAAGGCATTCTAGATTGGGGTGAAAGGTAGTGGCTTCAGTTGCATGTTCACAGGGTATTTTAGGTTCTCAGAAGTTCCTCTGTCTCTAGCAGTCCAGTAAACCTGGCCTATTTTAGGATTTGAATGTTGTCCTGCCCTTTGCTCTCGTTTTCTCAGTATCTTTCATTGTATCTCTGGGCAGAATGATCAGTCATGGAGCCAAGCACCCTCCAGTGCTGACCCCAGGTGAGATGACACTGCCATGGGGGGGCTCTTGGTCCTGCCCAGTCATTTCTTCTTTGAGCCTTTTGTTTTCTTCATTTTCTTTTGTTCAGGATGATCAGGGACCTATAGTTGTGTCTTAAATGGATCAAAGCTTTTAAGACCCCATGTGTTAATCCAGAGATATTTATCAATGCACCGATGTATATAAGGGAGAGATTTATTATATACAAGAGGAATGGGACATTGAGAAAGCATTCCAACCCAGTTCAGTCCAAGGTCATAAGTTCCATATTAGCCCCTATGCTGTCTTCTTCAGACTCACAAAGCACATGCAATGATGCCAGGACAATCACGGGCCAGTGGGTGCAAAGTCTTGTGTGCCCACTGGTGATAAAAGCATCTCAGTACTGGCAGGGGTTTTCTCCTGGCTCCTCCAGTCTCCAGGGCTCAGGGTCTATCAGCATGTCGCCATGTGTCTTGTCAGCTGCAACGTCTCCCAAGGACAGAGCTGTAAGTTTCTCACCTCTATGAGGGGAAATATCGTGAGAATTCCCAGAATTCTCAGAGAAAGCCATGCCCACACAGAGGTTTTATTGGCTACCTCCCGATTGTCAGGCAAGGCTCCACTTCTCCACTCCCAATCATGAGATTGACACGAAAGTACATGACTGCCACACCCCAGATGCTCTTTACCAAACTCTCAACCCAAACTTACTGCCACTGAGTCAACTCTGACTCCTGGGGAGCCTATCAGACAGAGCAGAAGTGCCCCTGTGGGTTTCTGAGACAGGGACGCTTTATGAAGTAGAAGGCCAACCTCTTTCTCCTTCAGAGAAGCTGGTGGTTTTGAACTGCTATCCTCGCAGGTAGCAGCCCAAGGTGTACCCACTATGCCCCCACAGTTCCTCACTCACCAAAATGGCGCACCATTATATGAACGCACTATGCTTTGCCGGGAGGCTGGTGGTATAGCAGTTATGCACTGGGCTGCGATCCACGTGGTTCAAAGTTCAGAAACCAGGAGCTCCTCAGCAGAAAGACGGGACTTTCTGGTCCCATAAACAGTTACAGTCTCAGAAGCCCCCCGGGGGGCTCTGTGCATCAGCAGGGACTCAACGGCAATGAGAAGGAGAATGCTGTCCCAACAGACTGAGGTGACCCACAAGACTGGGGTTCCAGGCTGAGCCCCAGTGGCATAGTGGTTGTGCGCGGGACTGCGGCCCACTGGGACAGAGGTTCAATTCCAGCAGTGGGGCTGGGCCTCCTACTCCCACCGCCGGAGAGCAGTGATGCCCCCCAAAAAACAAACAACAACAAAAAATAAATAAATAAATAAAAAATAAAGACTGGGGTTCCAAACCTTTTAGCTCAGTTAACAAATGCTACCAAGTGCTTGGCTATGTTAGGAATCTTCAAACCCCTAAGTATATATATATATATATATATATATTTATATGTGTGTGTGATATATGCATATACACACATACATGAATATATATGCAACACAAGCAAGTGTATACATATGCTTACACCAATACATGCCTATCTGTATGCTTATGGATGTCTTTCTATACACATATATATCTACCTATGCAATTATATACTTTTTAAGATTTTGCCATTGCTGAAAATTTATGTGATAATATTTTACAAAATTATCCCTTATCCTTGGGTAATTCCTTTTTTTAAAAAAATCATTTTATTGGGGGCTCATACAACTCTTCTCACAAACCGCGGTGTCAAGCGCATTTGTACATTTGTTGCCCTCATCATTCTCAAAACATTTGCTTTCTACTTGAGCCCTTGGTATCAGCTTCTCACTTTTCCCCCTCCCTTCCTGCCCCCCTTTCCCTTATGAACCCTTGGTAATTAATAAATCATTATTATTTTATCATGTTCCCCCTCCCATTTTATCATGTCTGAGGTCTCCCTTCACCTACTTTTCTGTTGTCCATCTCCCAGGGAGGAAGTTATATGTGGACCCCTGCGATCAATTCCCCCTTCCTCCCCCACCTTCCCTCCACCCTCCTGGTATCACCACTCTCATCACTGGTCCTGAAGGGTTGGTTCATCTGTCCTGGATTCCCTGTGCTTCCAGTTCCCATCTGAACCAGTGCACATCCTCTGGTCTAGCCAGATTTGTAAGGTAGAACTGGGATGATGATAGTGGGGAGGAGGAAGCACTGAAGAACTAGAGGAAAGTTGCATGTTTCATCATTTCTGCACTGCACCCTGACTGGTTCATGTCTTTCCCCTGACCTTTCTGTAAGGGGGATGTCTGCTACCTACAGAGGGGCTTGGGTCCCTAATCTGTACTGCCCCTCATTTACGATGATTTAATTTTCAGTTCTTTGATACCTGATCCCTTCGACCTCTCATGGTCACACAGGCTGGTGTGCTTCTTCCATGCAGACTTTGTTACTTTTGAGCTAGATGGTTGCTTGTTTATCTTTAAACCTTTAAGACCCCAGATGCTATGCTATGTCTTTTGATAGCCGGGCACCATCAGCTTTCTTATGCACCCATTTGTCTTCAGCGACTGTGTTGAGAATGTGATCATCACAGAATGCCAATTTAATAGAACAAGGTGTTCTCACATTGTAGGAGTACTTGAGTAAGGGCCCAATGTCCATCTGTGATCTTAATACTAAGCCTATAAATAACATGCGCATAGATCTATTTCCCCATCATCATATATAAATATATTTACGTATATCTGTACAAATGCCCTTTGCCTCCTCATTCTTTCCTCTGTTTCCTTTTTCTTTCCTCTTGTCCCACTATCATGTCCCATTTCATTTGGGTTTCACTAATTCCTCTCAGCTGTAATGCCCTTGACCAAGCCCTACCAGACCTCCTACACCCTCCTTGCCACTGATTTTGGATCACTTGTTGTTCCATTGTTCCTGGGTTTGTTAACACCACTTTCTTTCCCCCACTTTCCCCTCTCCCATGTCCCCCAGAGACCACCAGTCCCATTGCTTTCTCCTCCAGATTGTTTAGCCAGCCTCCCTTATATAGACAGACCTGCAGAGATAATGAGTAACGTGCACAAAAACAAGACAGAGCAAAACAAAGCAACAAAGTAACACAACAACAACAACAACAAAACAATGAAAGAAAGAGAAAAGAAAAGCCTGTAAGTAGTTCAAGGTCTGTTTGTGGACCTTTAGGAGTGTTTTCTTGTAGAGTCAGATGGGGTGCCATGCTCTGTCCCCAAAGTCTATTTTTGGTACTCCCTCAGGACTTCCTAGTTCTTCCTTTGCTGTTCTGCTGCACACACTGAGTGTTTTGTCTTGGTGGGGTGGGGTCTTTGGGGGTCATTCTTAATGTTTGCATTTAACTTGGCCAACCTGTGCAAATTGCATCTATATTGTTATGGACTTTCCTATCACCAAATAACAAGGAACTATTATCTAACACGTGATTCTTCCTCACTTCCCATTCCATTTCTGGCAGGCATTGAAGAACATCGCATCCTGTGTATATATGTCTATTTTTTTTCTTTTAACTTTTTATTCTGAATGAGGTAAAGGCTTACAGAGTAGACACAATATTCCTATCTTGGACTTTATAAAAGGAAGACCACACAATTTTTGTGTGCGACCGAACATCACGTCTTCCGGATTCATCCATGTTATACCTTGTTTCACAAACGCCTCATGGGCCCTACTAGTTGGGTCATGTGTTAGGCTGAGTTTTCCAGAGCAGCAAAATCAATGATATTTATACACCTATCTAAAAAGAGAAGTTTATACCAAGAAAACTGGCTCACACTGTTGTAGAAGCACGTAAGTCCAGATTTGTTGTCAGGTAGTAAGCTAAAGGCTTTTAGTGATTCCAGAGGCTGCCTGGCCCAGGGACAGCAGAGGCTGTGAGGGCAGAGACAGGGTGGCAGATCAGATGCCATGGCAGGCTGAGAATAGCTCTCAGCAGGCACACTCGACTCGGGCACAAGTCCCAAGAGACCCGAGGGAGGATCCACACCCGCAGGAAGGACAAAAGAAAAGGCACCAGTTCCCTGCAGCATCTTTTACAGATACCAAATGAGGTCACAAGTCTCCCAAGGAGACTGTGTTCATCTGACTTGACAAGAGAAACAATTCCTGGACACTCAGATACGTAAGAGTAATCATGTATTAAGAAATCACCCCAGCCCAGTCTGGTTCGAGTCCATAAGCCCGATATTACCCCACATGAGTGTATCTGGCCTCCAGTGAGCTGTTGATCTCCCTCACGCCTCCAAATGAGGTCATCACGCTGCGACCTGATTGACAGGCTGGGCTCCACCCCTTTGCAAATTGACGGGAGATGATGTAACCGCCACAGAGACACCATCAGACTATGGCCTGCTCCTTGTGGGGAAGAGCTTCTGCCAAACCTCTAAGCCTCTCCCTGCATTTGCAGGAGGTTGTGAAACGCCCCGATCCACTGGCGAGTCCCCACATGAATTAAGCTTCCCCTGACCTCTTTCTGACCATTAACTTGGGATGAGAACAGTTTTGTCCACAGCCTAAGTGATTGCCTGCACCCTTCTCCAGACAGCAGAAGACAGCTCAGTCTCCCTTAGGGACTTGATTGGGTGTGTCTTTGATGGACAATTCTGGGAGTCTCAAGTCAAAAACCATGTGCTTATCAGTGTCCACCCAACTGCCTTGGTAAGAGGGCCCTGGACTAATCATGTAAGTGCTTCTAGCTAACACAGTGAACAACCCTTCGTCATAGTCTTATTCCCCATCCTGTCTTCCCACCTGTAACTATGGTGCCTTGATCTACCGCCAACCATGCATTGGTGACAGTTTCCTTTGTCCCACCTTATCTAAATAGCTTTTTGCCTATAAATCTTCAGACTCCATTTTGGCCTTGTGCTAATGGTCTCCTTCAAGGAGACGATGCGCCTTGTTCTTGTCCCATTTAAGACAATAAATGTTCTCCCTAAACTATATTTGAGATTGAGGTCCCTTTGGCACCCTAAAACACTATCACAGGTAGCATTCCACGTGAGGGGTCACCCCCCCCCAAAAAAAATCTGAAATTGTGATGTTGAACACAGCTAAGTGGACAGCATTATGGAGAAGACTCAACTATTTCTGAGAAAAGAAAAGAAAAAGATTTCCAAGAATGGAATCGCAGGTTTGACAATGTATTAAGAGTAGTGGAGAGGGCTGAGCCCCGGTGGCGTAGTGGTTGTGCGTGGGACTGCGGCCCATTGGGATGGAGGTTCAATTCCAGCAGTGGGGCTGGGCCTCCTACTCCCACCACCGGAGAGCAGTGATGCCCCCCCCAAAAAAAATTTTAAATACTGGGCGTGATGATGGCAGCAAGTGTGCAAATGTGGCCTGCATATTCTTGATGTATGTATGGATTTGTGATGGGAGTTGCATGAGCTCCCAATAAAATGATTTATATATTTAAAAAAAAGGAGGAGGAAAGAGGAGCTTATACCAAAGGCTCAAGTAGAAAATATTTGGAAATGAATATGGCAACATGTGTATAAATATGCTTGATACAAATGATGTATGGAATGTTAAAAGAGCTGTAAGAGCCCCCAATAAAATCATAGGGAAAAAATTTAAATACATAGCTTTGGGGGGAGGGAATCTGGTTTGGAGGAGGGGTAGCCCCTCACATATCTACAGATATATAATATAGATGTAAAGAGAACTAGAGATAGGTATACATGCATCACATTTCGTTTATCCATTCATCCATTGGTGGGCACTAAAATTATTCCATCTTTTTGCCCCCGTGAGTCAGGCTACAGTGGACATAATGAGTCAGCCATCTGCTTTTGCAGATTTTTGTTCTGGCCACCCTAGTAGATTAGCCCCACCCCAGGCTTTGCTAGGGGTCTTATGTAATGATATGCAGGATAGGCACCATATCTGTGAAAAAGTTCAAAACATATGGCTCAGGGCTCTTTTTTCTTTTTTTTTTCTTGTGGGCATCACTGGCTCTGGTGGTCGTGGGCACTACCCAGTGCTACTCCTGAGAGCCGCCGCTGGATTTGAACCGCCAAGCCAACGGGCCGCAGTCCCGCCCTCAACCACTGACGCCACCGGGGCTCAGCCCCCAGGGGCTTTTTAAAGCAAAAATCATATGAGGTCAAAATAAAAAGTGATCAAAGTTTATGAAATATAGGATTTCAAATCTGGGTGGTCTTCTCACTGTTGTTGGTGTCAGGTGCTTCTGAGTCTGTGCCAACTCATAGAATCCTCAGTATGAGAGGAACCCTGCCCCGTCTATGCCGTCCTCACAATCATCATGTCAGAGCCCCCTGCTCCAGCCACCGTGGCAGTCCGCGTCACTGAGGGCCTTCCTCTTTTCTCTGCCCCTCCACTTTACCAAGCGCGGTGTCCTTCTCCACGGACCGCTCTCTTCTGACAACATGTCTGAAGGACATGAGATGAAGTCCTGCTCTCGAAGGCTCCTTCGTATTTTGACTAAGACATCAAAAATGTCCCACAGATCTGAGAACCTCTAAAAACTCTTGTACCCGTCTCATCAGCATGACCTTGGGGAAAGAGCCAGCACAGAACTGACAGACAATTGGGGGTCAAGATGAACGTGTCTTGCTTCGAAGAACAATTGTCCTCAAGAACAATTAAAATAGTGACCTACTGACTCTAAAGCATAGCTTCCAGATGGCAGAGTCTGTTTCCTGAAATAGGCTGGGTTCTTGAACAGAGAACAATGCCCATGGCAAAACCTGGTTTACTAGACTCTTTAGACTAGTGTTTCACAAAGTGGGGAATACTTCCCCCCTGGGACTGCTGGAATGATGGTGGGGGGGGGGGAGCGGGGGCAGCTGCAAAAGTAGATGTCTAGGGCTGAGCCCCGGTGGCGTAGTGGTTGTGTGCGGGACTGCGGCCCACTGGGATGGAGGTTCAATTCCAGCAGTGGGGCTGGGCCTCCTACTCCCACCACTGAATAGCAGTGATGCCCCCCCCAAAAAAGTAGATGCCTACACTTTTTTTTTTTGCATCACTGTCCCCTGGTGGGAGTGGGAGGCCCAGCCTTGCTCCTGGAGAGCTGCTGCTGGATTTGAACCGCCAAGCCAGTGGGCCATAGTCCCGCACTCAACCACTACGCCACCGGGATTCAGCCATGCCTATATTTTTTCCTGGATTATGAGCTATGGTACAACCGTGTTTAATTGTCAGAGAGGGCACTGAGTAATTTTTTTTCTGAAAAGGGGACAGTAGGCCAAATGAGTTTGGGAACCTATGCTAGACCATCGTTTGTCTCAAAGGTGAGATGGAGAAACCAGTTTCTTCCAGACTCAAGGTTCAACATGACAACTTTGGGCAATAGCCTGGGTGAACCACTCCAACGCCATGGACCTCCAAAAATCTGGATTTCCCGAAAGCAAAACACTACCCCTGAGATAAAGAACGGCAGACCTGTGAAATTAAATTGCAGTCGTCACCGAGTTATTCAGCCTGTAGAATTGCACCAGTAGACTGATGAGTTTCTGTTTTCCCCACTCAAACATACTGTGCATCAAGCCATGTTGTAAGCTGTGCCTGTTTTGTACAAGAGTTTGCATAACTATTATCCCACTCATAGATAACCAACTCATGGCAATCCTACAGGACACAGTAGGACTGTCCATGTGAGTTTCCAAGAATGTAACTTTTTAAAAAAAAATAGATATCAAAGTTTATTAGTGGTTACCAGGGTCAGCACAGAGAACATGGAGGTGGAGGGTAGGGGTGATGAAAAAACTACACGGATCATGGACTGGTACGCTTGCAAACAGATTCTTATAATTACTGCCAATAAGGCTCAAACCTGTAAATAATGAACAGGTAAAAGTTGTGTGATAGACATACAAGAGGGCTTCAAAAAGTTAGTGGGAAACTTCCTTTCTTTTCAGATTGGCAGTCATCGCTGGGCTATTTCTTGCTGCTGATTTGTTTGCTGGCCTTCTCGTCCACCTGCATGACCAGGTCCAGGGCCTTCTTGAAAGCTTGCTGGAATGAGAGGACATTGGGATACATGGCTTTGGTGGGTTCTTCTATGGTCAGTATTTTCTCCAGATTGTCGTCCAGCTTCTTTGTCATCTTGGCAGAGCTTATGTCAGGTTGGCCCGTGTTGGGTGTGCTGACTACACACTGCTCCGGCGTCCATGGCTTCTCTGGCACCAGGGCCCTGAACAGCATGTAGGGCCCGTGCTAGGAAGGTAACTCTTATGGGCGTAGAAAGTGCCCTCTTTCTCCCATGGGGCTGCTGGTGGTTGCAAACTGGTGACCCTGGAAGTCTCACACTGTGAAATTTTGCCGTCTCCGTCTATATTTGCCAGGGTTGTCCCTCCTTACAGGCTAGACAACTCTCTTTGTTCTTCCTGCTTTTGATAGCCTTCCGAGAACAAACATCTACTGAGGGCAAATACACTCCAGTTTCTGTGCTAGTTTCCAGGAAAAGCAAATGAGAATGATGACTCAAAGAACACCTTGCGTTTCTCTTGCGTATCACCTGATTGCTTCTCGCCAGCTACGGAGGAGGATTTCATAACAGCAGGATGCCATAACAAATCCA
>PVJH01044526.1:0-12956 GCA_004026705.1 Nesogale talazaci | reverse complement strand
AACACTAAAGGGGATTGATGATGCAGATTCAAGATTGAGAGAGAGAACAGAAGATAAAAGAGGAAAGAGAGAGACTCGGGATCTCTCAAATGTAAAGAAGGACTTACCACCAACAGATGTCATCTGGTTGTGACGTAATTAAGATCAGGCTTGCCCCTACCTTCACCAGAAATAGCCAACCCAGATGTGAAATAAGAAAACATATCCAATGTACAATTGAAACCCACTGCAATTGGATGGTTTTGACCTACCGCGATTCTAAATAAGGTGCTAAAATATGTATAAGAAGGATTTTAAGAGACATTAAGGAAGATACAGAAAATAGAAAACAAGAACAAATCATTTCATATGCTACAAAACAAGAACCAATTACAACAATTAGAAATAGATTCAATTCACTCTTTCAAAGATGCAAGCCTTAATAGGCTAAAACACACTAGGTCCCAACACATTTTGTAACACAAGAATACAAAAATCAAAAGAAAACCTTCAAAAGTAAAAGGAGAGGACAGAGGATTATGAGGGAATGAAGATGATACTCTGCTTCATGACCCCCCTGTGGGCAGTTTCTGTACTTTACTTTTCCCTTAGGTGCCATAATTCATTGTAATTGCCACACAAAACTCAGACAATGCTCATGATCTTAGTATTTATAGTGAAAGTCAATAGGTTACAATTCAGGTGAAACATTCTGCTAATAAACTCCTCGAGGGCATGCCTCTCTTCTGTGAGCCTTAACCTGAAGGCACTCACCTCCAGTTTCATGTGTCAGCAGACCCAGCTCCCAAAATTCACTGTCCAGAGGCACCCCACTCCAAAAACCAGGCTTCTGCCCCTAAACATTCAGTTTCACTTACCTCGTGGGCTAAGAAATCCACTACTCTGCCTTATGCTCTGGATCCTGATTCTGCTGTTCCTATACTTCTGCCACCCTTCTGATAGCGCAACTCTCTTCTGGATCAAGGAGGTTCAGGGCTGTAAAAGTCCAGAGGATATGTTCCATTCAGAGCTATTCTGAGCAGTGAAACCTCTCTTTCTTTGTGAAAAAACTACCTTTTATGCAAAAGGATGGCAAGCATAATTAATCATGCTAACAGGTATGCACCTGTAAATCCTCTCAGTGTCTCTGTCTGCCTTTCTACCCACATTCATAGAGGAAAAGGCCATGTGATGGGGACTTAGGTACATGGGCTTACTAGAAGAGCCATATCACAAAATTTACAGCCCTAGCAAACACTTGCAACTACTAGTAAATTTTGGAAGGGAGAAAGTTGGAAATTTTTACCCTTTGGTTAAATGTACCTGGAATGTATCTTTCTCCTCACTCCTCATTCATTAGACTCTTCTGCAAAGACTAAAATGCAAGGGTTTAATTTTTCTTTCTCTCTGAGCATTTTCTTTTTATGTTATAATTTTTCTCTGAAATGCCATTTCCCACATAGGAACTATCTAAATCATTCATATTGCTATCACTTATATTTTCTACTAGTACTTATTTATTTATTTTACATGACTTTCTGGGACATTCCTCAATGTAATTTTTAATTTACTCATTCATTGTTTACCTATATCTCTCCTATTATTTATCTTAGTCATTGTTCATAGCAAAAACTTTCTCTTACTGTTTTGTTGGCTTTTTTCTTCTGGAGCAGTCAATTTTTTATTATTTTCTTTACTTCTTAAACTATAATTATTGTTTAAAATATTCGACAAGCTAGTTTAGAAAATTGTGTTTCTGGTTAAATATGCTTGTGTTGTCTTATTTGGTAGAGTTATTGATCTCTCAGAATTCTAATCATATTGTTTCAGGAACTCAAGTCCATTGGGAACTATCAGTTACTTAGTCTAGTAATATAAAATATAGAACAAGTGGTCATTAATGAGGGTCACAGTCTTGTCAGGGCAGATTTCTTTAAGGAAAGAGGGAGACATAAGGGAAGGCACATATATCCCCCAAATCTTAATGGTTATTTACATTTTCTCTTCCCCTACCTGGTCACCTTAAATGTTTTCCCTTAGAGAGTTGGGGGGAAAGTAGTCTTGAAGAGAAAAAGTCGAATCTCACTTTAAGAAAGAAGAAAAAATAATTGGGGAGATAAATTCTGGAGGGTGGATTGGTTTTCATCATTTCCTCACTGCCACGGAGACCTTTGGGGTCCCTTTACTCAACTTTCTTACAATTAACTTCATCTGTGATGGAGCAAGTATCATGTTCAGGGCAATGCAAGAAGGATGCCACAAGCAAAAAAAGTAAGATCAAAGCCAGGAGGACTTACAAAACTTGTTGGTAAAGATCAGGGACTACAGTTTTCAGCAGACACAACTCAACTCAATAAGACATAACTGAATCAATAGACACCGTCCTCATAAATAAAGGGAAGCTTGATGTTGTCAGTAATGTCATTTTACATGGATTCAAAATCCTTGTTCATTGAAGCAATGGTCAGGAAATCAGAGGGCATGTTCCATGGGGCAAACCTGCTACAGAAGACCTCTCTAAAGTGTTAGCAATGATGCCACTTTGAATACGGAAAGTGCACCTGACCCAAGACAAAATATTTGCAATTGCCACATATGTTTAAAAACTGGACAATAAATGAAGAAGACTAATGGAGAATCAATGCATTTGAATTAAGGAGATGGCCAATAATATTGAAAGTATGATGGATTTTTCAGAAGAATAAACAAAGCTGTCTTTGGAAGACATATGATAATTGGTAGGAAATTACTTATGTTATACAACTTAGACTAAGTAAAATTTCACCTTCACATGGTTTTTTTAATCACAGTCTGGATAGTTTCTGAACCATTTTCCATCCTTTTTTGCCCATTTCTACCTTGCAGAGTAGACTTCCGTGGATGGCATTTGCAATGATCCGTTGTCATCATATTTCTGGTCAAATTCAGCCAGTTGAAGGCACCTACTTTCTGCGACCCTAATGTTCACATAGTGAGTGAGGTTACGTCCATGTATTCTTGTTTATTGAAATGAAGTCTCCATGAATCAGAAAGGTTGGCATGTAACAGAGTCTGCCTTACTCCAACACGTATGTGACACAAATAAGAAACATACATGCTTGACTGTTTGTAACCGCTAAGCATTTTCAGGTTGATTTCCATTGGCAACATATATTTCCTTCTTCTGATTGATAATTTAGTTTTGTTCTCATTTCTGTTGGTACTTGGTTGAACAAACAGCATAAGGTTTGTTACTTTAAGTTGATAAAATTGTATAAGATTATCTCTAGGTTCTATTCTAGGTTATGAATATTAAGGAATCATAGGTAGAAAATGGTGAAATCAGAGACTTCACTCAAAAAAAGACCTGAGGATCTACTCCAGGAAAGATCACAGCCTTAGGGAATTCTGTGCATCAGTTTCATAATGTCCTATAGAGTCTCCATGAGTCAACCAAACAGTCAACATGAATAACAGGACACGTGAAGGCAGAAGAAAAGAAAGGTTCGGAGTTTTCTTCTTGCCTCAAAAGTCCCACGTTTTACACCATCTACTAAAAGTTGCAGCTCCTACTAGGTAAATGGCTCATGTAAGGACAGGTTTCCATAGTTCATAGTTTTGGTAGCAATTATTTTCCTTATCCCATCAGCTCAGGCATGGTAACAAATGACTTCTGATGCTTACCCTTAAGAAAACTGGTTCCAATCATGGTATCTTTTAAATGTCTTTCTGTTTAACTAGTATCTCTATTAAATTAATCAGCACATTTCACATGCCACTTGTATCTGGAATCTTTGTTTTTCTTCTTATAAGTAGCAAGAATTATAAAGTGAAGAAAGAAACTATGAAATGACAAACTGTCGGAGGACAAAAGCAACATGCAAAATGGTGCACATAAGGATAAAGCAAGCTAAAGTCAAATAAAGATAAGAAAGCATGCTCAAAATTACTTCAACTCAAAATTTTACAGGGAGTCTAAGAGAGTCTCCCTAAGAGGGTAAGATTTTTGGATCCCACCTGAGTTATAAACCTGATGATATAAAACTGATTGTCTATTACCTTTTTCCAAGGAGACTCTTGTTTTTACTGTGCAAAATTGCACTCTGGTGACAAGACCTTTCAGTTCTAATTTTCCTTCTCTTTTTTTCATCCATGATCAAAGGTCTTATAAGTCTACTTTTCTGAGCAGATTTCAGAAATCCTATAGTGTGCTTGATATGTGTTTGCTTCTTCTAAATATCACCCTCATACAATTGAAGCAGAGGGGAATAAAGACCTCGGAAACACTGCAACTAAATATAGGCAGACTTGCACTCAGCGCTGAGTGAGGCTCTGAGGAGAGGATTCTCAAAGACATCCCCAATATTTATTTTTATTAAGGGCATAAATACTTTTGTCACTGTCTCCATTTACTTCTCCTCACCCTGTCACAGAGTTAAATAATGGAGGATAGTCGAGAAAATGAGGCTTAAATAAGGCATTTTAAGAAGTAGGAAGAGTATGCCCTTGCCACAGCCCCTGTTTGCCCACCTTATCCAGACCCTGAATTCAGCTCTATGAATTCCTCTTCACTCCTTTAATGCTGGCAATTTCATTTCTCTCTCTCTCTCTCTCTCTCTCTCTCTCTCTCTCTCTCTCTCTCTCTCTCTCTCCTCTCTCCTCTCTCCTCTCTCTCTCTTTCTCTGAAACAGGAAAGGCAAGGCAAGACAGTGCCACTTAGAATGTCCCCCTTCAAGGTGGACATTGATCCTATATCGAAGGAAAGTAGCAGCCTAGTGATACCAGCCCTTCTGCCAAAGCTGAAATGCCTTCCCAAGTGGTATTACATGTTGAGGATTGGCCACACGCAAAGCAATCTGGTAAAGCTGGTGTGTCTTCCAGAGCAGGAAAGCTTGGAACAGTGAATACTTGCAGGTCCTCAAATGGGAACCAGCTAGAACTTCATCTTGCCCCTGACAAAAGTCTTTTACCTGAAAAATTAGAACAGGTCTCTCAAATGTTTACCCTGAATGAGTGCCTGTGGGTGTTGAAACTTTCATGACAGTAAGTAAAAACTGCACTGCATTTTTAGATTACATCCTATGTTTTGGTGCTAACTTTTCATTAATTTATGAAATGGCTATAACAGCAAGCACTGGCCATAGTTGGTCTTGACACTTAAGATTTACATTGAAAGGTTTACTGGTTTGTATCATCTAAAAATCTGAGAAGCTAGTCTTTTAACAGCTTTATTTGGGGAAAATGCCACAAACTAGAATGTCTGAAACCAAGAAAATTAAAGAGAAGTTAATAACGTGGGGAAATAAAGATTTTTCTATGGCTTTCTATATTCTAGAGTACATTTTTCTACTAAAAGAATTGTTATCACAATGCATGAAAACATACTCATCATTTATACTCAGAGACCCTGTGATTTTTCCGTGAAGCTCTTTAAAAAGTTTTCTGTCATTGCTCAATTCTGCTTTAAAAAAACACGACAGAACTCTAGATGAACCTTTAAATCATGGTATATTATGGATTTTTTTCAAACAACTTAAAATACATGCCAGCTTCAAAAATGAAAAATGAACATATAATTCAGCCCTTCCTCCAAAAGCAAATCTCCAGAACTAGCAGAAAACATTTAAGAATAAGTAATTACACCCATAACTTTGCTGAAAGCCTCGGGGGAAACCTAAGTGAGGGATCCCTGAATGATGGAAAAAGAAAAAAATAGATCTTATTAAAGGAGTGAAAAACCAGCTCAAAAATCACTTCTACAAAAGATAACAACAGAATCGAACTGGTTGTGGGCAGGCAGGTGGCCTGAAACAGAGCTCAGTGAGAAGCAGCAGATATACAACCTTTCCAAAAACCCTTACCTTGCTCAGAGCTACAGCCACCGGAAGATGCCTGTAAGCAAGTGCCACTGAGAACTGGAGTGTGGTTTGGTCAGCTGTGGCAGAGCTTCCTGCTGCAAAATTTGCTCAGGAGTATTGGCAGAACAAGCTCTGGCTACAAACCAAACTCAAATTCCGCTGCTGCCAAGTTAATTCCTACTCAAAGTGACAGTATTGTGCAGAAAAGGACTGCCTCAGAGGCTTTTCTAGGTTATAAATCTTCGTGGAATCAGACTGCCACATCTTGCCCCTGGGAAACTGTTGGTGGGCTGCACCTGCAGACTTGATAGTTAGCAGGCAAACACTTGAATCCTTCCACCACTAGGTCTCCACCCTGGCACTCCAGCAGTCCAAGCACCAGCCTGGTAAGCTTCTCGAACAGCCACACACCCTAGAACCACCCACTACATGAGAAAACACCAAAGGGCTAATGAACACACAAGGAAATCCTCCCGACTAGCTGAGAAATGAAAGTCAAAACAACGAGGTACCACGTAATGCCCATAACTAGCACAATTAAAAACAAACAAACTGAGAACAAATGTCAGAGAGAGTATGGTGAATAGGAACCTTCATCCAATGCTGGTGGACTTATACATACGTATAGTCACTTAGAGAAGAAATATGGCAACACCTGAAAAAGGGGCAATTGAACTACCATAGGACCCAGCAAGAGCACATAAGTCAGCACATATCCCAAAGAAATTAGAAACACATCAAGAGCAGATGTTTGCGCCCCCCATGTCCATTGCAGCATAGTTCAAAATAGCAAGGAGGTAGAAACAGCTTAAATGTTCATCAACAGAAGGGTAGATAAAAACAAAACCAAAGACCCTCTGGTTCATACACACAAGGGAGTACTACACCTCCCTAAATAGCAGCACAGAAACCATGGAAAACCTCAACTTATGGAGAAATCTGGATGACATTCTGCGGAGTGCAGTTAATCAAGCACAAAAGGGCAAATACTGGATGAGTCCACTGCAGTAGGAAGGAACTGCTAACTGAAAAGTGTGCAGACCGGCCCCCGCTCAGGCTTACAGGGCATTCCATCTTCTGGCTGGGGTCCAGACTCCAATGAACCGCACTCCCGCCCAGCTATGAATAGTGTAGGTCATGTGGCTGGTGGGTAACTGAAATGATAATGGGGTGAGATGCTCTCTGCTGAGTGGTAGCCATGGAGATCTGGTGTGAGGTCACCCCAAGAGGGAGGTGACCCAGAAATGAGGCTTAAGATGGGAGGAGCAGCACAGGAGAGAGGAGAGGGAATGTGTAAGTTTGGGGGAACACAGATGCCTGTCAGTTGAGGGGAGGAGAAGAAGAGATGACCTCCAGTTAGGGGTAGGAGAGATTGAAGATGCTCTGGTGATCATTAGGCAGGGAGTGTCTTAAATGGCATGTAGCAGAAGGGCAGAATTGACCTAGGGCATCTGGGGGTATCCCAGGAAAATTGTCTGAGTACTATGGGACACTGGCATGCTGAATCCTGGACCTTGGGGACTCCCAGGCTGCCCTAGAGCAGGGGTCCTCAAATTACAGCCCATGGGCCACATGCGGCCTACCAAGGACATTTATCTAGCCCTCCAGGTGTTTTTGCCACCTCTGCTATCCTCCCTAGCAGGTGACTCAGGCCGGCTCCATGAATTTGTTCATAATTTTTTTTAAACTATAGTCCAGTCCTCCAACAGTCTGAGGGACAGTAAACTGGCCCCGTTTAAAAAGTTTGAGGACCCCTGCAAGAGGCTGCATTCCAATTGACAATAATTATCAATGTATTTAATGCATGTTTGACCAGTGTCAGAATGAAGTCATGGGTGGAAATCTTCAGTTTCTTCATCATGTGGTTGGTGCACAAATATGAATAATAATCATATAGATTGGATTTCCTTGAAGGCTGATAGATATAATCCTATTACAGACAATTCATGATTGATTTTATAATATCCTTTATGATAATGAATACAAGGTCATCCTTCTTGATCGCAATATATTTCAAGCAAGGTAAATCATTGTCTAAAATAAAAGTTTTTTCTAAGATAAATAGATAAGTCATAATAAGTAAAATTTGAAAATGATGATGGCAACAAATGTACAAATGTGCTTGACACAATGGATGGATGTATGGGTTGTGATAGGAGTTGTATGAACCCCCAATAAAATTATTAAAATAATGATATGCAAAATTAAGCAAGGAAAAATAAATGTCAGTACATCAGATATATAATTCATAAAGAATAAGATATATAATAACATTACAAGATGACTATATAATCTGTCTACAACCTAGGTGTGATAGATGGACATCATGAAGCGTTAGGTAGTGAAACATGTAGATAAACACCATCTACCATGGCAGAATCCTACAAACATATTTCTGAGTGGCAAACTTTAGAGACAGATTGATTTATATAACCAAATTCTATAAAATCAATTATGAAAAACTGAAAATAGTTTCAGCCTACTCAGCAAAATCTTTCAAAGTAGTAAGCTTCTCTGAAATTTGGTGACAATATTTACCCCTGAAGGTGTATGTTAAGAAATAGTAGCTAAAATAGAGAGGATTGGTTGCAAGATCTTTAATATTTTTGCTTCTCACAGCACCTCTTCTGCTCCAGCAGCTAAGTCACAGCTAATCTTACACCCTGATAAAAATAGGTTTAATCTCTAGAAAAGATAAAATCAGAAAGCCTCTGAGCTAAGTGACTGTATGGTTAAGATAAGGGCATCAAAATGAAAAGAGTAAATAGGTGTATAAACAACACTGCAACTCTAGTGTCTTCTATCAGTTCCTAGAGTGCTGGAAATTAAACCTTATAATTTTCTAAGCAGAATATACTCTTTTCTCTGCAGCCCAAGATTTTAAAAAATCTGAAGAGTTCCATGATACAATTTCCACCACAAAATAATCAGTCAGAAGGAGCTTCCAGTTGACAAATACCTGTCTCATGGCATATTCAAGAATTTATAACTCTTTTTAATGACTCTCAAATATATGTAGGAAACCAAGAAATTCTAAATTTTGGAGAATTTGTTTTACTGAAAAAGCCTCATATGCACGTCATTAAGAGACTCCTTAGATTAAATGGGGAAATTTATATATGATATTAAGAAAGGTATTTTAACCAGAAACCAAGATAGGAAGTCATGTACTTTTGAATAATATGTTGCATCAGAAGATAAAGATCTGTTGGAAATTAAATGTCATGAAAACAGAATATATTTTACAAAACCAAAAAGAAAATTTAAAGCAAAAAACAAATATAAGGAAAACAGGACAACAAAAACCCATAATGCATATATATGTGTGTGTATATATACACACATATATATATACTTACATATATATATCCAATAGGTTAACATCTAATTAATAAAGAGTTTTAGAAATAGTGAACATAGAAAATCAAATGGAGAAAGAACACACAAACAAAAATTTTAAGCAAATCATCAAAAATCAAAAAGGTTTTGGAAATCTCAGCAGTAGCAACAGAAGCTGAAAGACAATGAAAGAATGCCTTTCAATTACTGAAGGGAAATGCTTTCCCACCAGGAATTCTATCCCCTCCAAAATTATCAATCAAGTGTCAAAATAAATGAAAGGTATTTTCAATCTTGCAAGTTTTCAAAAGTTTCTTTCCATTCACCGTTTATTTGGAAGTCGCTGTGGTCTCAAAAGGAACAAAGTAAGAAAGGGGAAGAAATCCAGGAGAAAAAGTTTCCATAAAATAAGCTAAACAAGATATGTTCTTTAAGATGGGAACTAATCACCAAACAATCAACCCATATAAGAATACACTGAAAAACTTTAGGAGATATTTTGCAGAAAACACATTTGATAGAATTCTGGATGCATCTAAAAATTGTATTATCTAGATAATATGATTGTTTTTATATCTTGGACAATGCATGTACTTATAAATCAGTCAACTAGACTTACACTGTACAGTATGGTAGCCACTGGCCACATACGATAAACATTAGTGACTTCTGTTCTGCAGGTCAATTCTGTTTGTGATTGTAAATCAATGTGATGACTGCTGTGCTCCTGATATTTCCCAAATTTTGTTATTATGCATCTGTAGATTAACTCTGCTGACAGTGTCTATGAGTATTGAGGTTAGAGTCAAGATCTTTGGTCACAGGAAAATGATCAAGGGAAGTGGCTCTCAAACTGAAACATGTAGGAGAAACAACTGTAAAGCTTGTTGAAATGCATATTTTTGATTCAGTAGGTGTTAGGTGCGGTCTGCAAGTTTGCATTTCTATCGAGTTTGGAAGTGAAGCTGATCCAGGTATCTCTAATTAAAAATGACGGATTGAGTTTATGCTTATATTTTAGGAGAAAATTAAGTAGCCAGTCAGCCTTTAGCAGCGACTCCACCTCAGATTTATTATATATCTTAATCAAAGGTCTGAGTTTCCAATTGCCATGAGATGTAAGTTACATCACTAGACCTTAGTTTAACCATGTTTAAACCGCAGGACGCCCTCTATCTTGTTGCCTTCTCCAGAGATCCATGCTTCTGTTTCTTCTCAGTAAATCACTGCTATTGAGTTGATCATACAGGGTTTCTGAGGATGATATATTTATGGTCAGAAGTTACCTCATCTTTCTCCCTCTGAGTGGCTGGTATGTTTGAACTTCCAACCTTGAAGCTAGCAAATCAATGCCTAACACAACAGCACCATGAGGGCTGAATTCAACTGTCCAGGAGTCTATTGCCAACACTTTTGCTCAAATCCTATTGATAAGAGAAGATGAAAAATGTGTTCTCTGTTACTATTGATAATGCATCATGTTAAAAGTGTGCTACTTTTACACCTTAGAAGAAAACGAATGGTCAGTTATGTGCTATAGAGTGAATTAAGTCAGGTAAATCAAGAAAAAATAATATAAAGAGGTGCCATCACTTTAAAAGTGTGTGTGTATGGCAGGGGATGGGGTGAAAACCAAGAAATAAGGTGCTTTGTATTCTTTGAATAAACAGGAAAAGACAAACAAACAACAATGGGTATTTTTAAAGGTCAGAAGAAGACAGGATCTGTGTATGGACACCATTTGCCATTGCTCTGTCTTTAGGGGCTGATAGCATGATCTTGACATTCTAATAGGGCAAACCAAAAAGTAAATAGAAATGGGTTATAGTTCTCTTTTCCCATAGTATGAGGAGTCTTCATGGATAGAAGCCATCTGTCGCACAAATGATCGACGAGTTGTAGAATGAATGGTGCTAACTAAATGGTGTTACAGGGTTCAGAGACACCCCTGAAGAAAGAAATGGAAATTTATTTCTGAAAGCAAAGTCCTTGGAAACCTTTTAGACAATAACTCCCTCTGACACACAATGTCATCATAAATGGGAAACAATAACTGCTTCTTTCTTTTCCATTTTGGGAAGGCAACTATGAAAAAGTTGAAACCCAGTTATACCACAAATAAGGGAATTCAGAGGGATTTCTTTTATTATATATGAAATTCTATGGAAACCAGAAAACCAAATTCATCACAACTGGTTCAATAGGTAACGTCTTAGTAAACAGAAAACTATAGTTGTCCAGGGCTTTTGAACACTCAAGAAAGTAGCAGTCAAGAACTTATGTGCTCTACAAGACCTCATTAAAGTGTTGAAGAAAAAGAACGTGTCTTTCAGGAATAAGTAGCACCTGACTCAAGCCATGGCATTTTCATTTTATCACATGCATGCGAAGTTGCATATTGAGTAAAGAAGTCTGAAGACGAGTGCATTTAAATTAAGATGCAAGCAAAAATATTGAAAGTGATATGGGCTGCCAAAATAACAAGCAACTCTATCTTAGAATGAGTATAGCCGAAATGCACCTTAGAAGCTGCATGGGGAGGCTTCACCTTGTGTACTTTGGACATGGTGTAAGGAGAGACTAGCCCTTGAAAGAGGGCATCATGCTTGGTAAAGTAGCTCTGCGGTGAAAAAGAGGAAGACCCTTGACAAGAAGAATTGACATAGTGACTACAACAGTGGGCGCAAACATAAAAACAATTCTAAGGACAGTGCAGGACTGGGTGGGATTTCATCCTATTGCACACAGAGTCACAAAGAATTGACATTGACTTGATGGCAGTGAGATTTTCTTTTTTTTTGCAAGAACAATATAAAATGGGTCAAAAAGCTTTGTAGGTTAACGTTCATCTGTTTTCCCCCCATGAATTTTACTTTCAACTTTACTGAAAGTTGGCAAATATAGCAAATCATGAAGATTTAGTCCAGGGGGCCGCACATTCTCCTGTAGGCCAAGTCATAGAAAGCAATGAATTTTACTGAGACGTTGAGCACTGGAGAATCTTATCCTTCAATAACGTTTCAAAAGTCATTGTTCTCAAGATTAATTTTTCCATTGCCTACAATTTGCAGAGGAGAAAGCTATGTCCTGGAGAGCTATGCTTTGTCCAAGGAGAGACACTTAGCCAGAGCCAAAATTGATAGTAGAATCTAGATTTCCCATCTTTCAACACAACTTTGCTTTCCCTAGGCGAGTGATTTCCATTGTTACCTGGTCACTACTTTTCAAATGTATTCTTCTGAATTTGTTTAAGAAACTAGTCTTTCAAATTCATTCATGATTTGATCTGAAGATTTGAGAGTATTTTATATATGTGTATATTTAGAACCTCACAGACAGTGTGTGGAATAAGTAGCTTTCCTGAATAATCCACACAAGTATCTGTTCATTGCAATTCTCCTCTTGGAGATGAAAACTGGATACTCGTTCCGTCAAAGTGTGGGGATGGAATCTCTTATGAGCTGGACTGGTCCCTGTTTTTGTATTGACTATCCATTATTTGCTGCTTTTCGTGAAAATGGCTGAAATTCAAGCTGCTCTAGCTAAATCCTCTCATCGGCTATCTATGACAAGGAGACATATGCCGATGAAGAGGTAATGCAGCTTCACTGAAGGCAAAACCTAACGCATGTGGCAAAGGCCCAGAAGGGCTTCATCCTAAATACTCATTCATATTGCTGAGCAAGCAGCGGCCTGCCCTCCCTGAACATGAGGCAGGGGTGGGTAAAACATATATGCATTAACTTGGGGCCTGGAGGGAGAAGTGAAAGATGGGGAGAGTGATCAGGATAACCTTTTTTT
>PVJH01044525.1:0-12944 GCA_004026705.1 Nesogale talazaci | reverse complement strand
GGAATGATCCGAGGGAGTGGCAATAGCAGATACATATATTTTACTAATCTGCTATAGTACAAAATCTCTTTGTTGTCAGAGGGAGTGGCAGTTTTTTGTTTGTTTGTTTCTAAAAAGTAGTGCTACATTTGTGAATCTAGAGCAGCGTTTCTTAACCTTCCTAATGGCACGGTCCTTTAATATAGTTCCACATGTTATGGGGAAATTATCTCTGTTGGTACTTCCTAGCTGTAATTTTGCTATTGTTATGAACCTGGTGACCCCTGTGAAAGAGTTGTTTGACGCCCAAAGGTGGAGAACTGCCACTCCAGAGGAAGGATTTCTCACTCTACTGACTCCCAGTTTATAAGGCAGGCAGACCCTCGTCCAGTATCTGTGGATGCAGCCTTCTTTGTGATCTCCATGGCTCCTGTCATCAGTCCTCCCCTGGGTCTAGAAGACACAGGGGCCCTGAGTTCAAAAGATGAGCTCTACTCCCAGGTCTTCTTTCCAGGTGGTATTAAGTCCCTCTCATCTTTTCTCCCTTGCTTAGTTTTTTTTTATCTTTCCAAAGAACTGACCAAAAACACAATCTCATCCTGTATTGCACCCTGTTTTATTAACATTATACCTTATTAACATCATTGAGGTGAGGATTTACCACACAGAGGGTAATTAACCTGAGATGACAAGACAAAGGATAAATATTTAAGACAGCGAATCATAGGCTAGCCCACTGGACACCTATTTTAAGAGAACACAGTTCCGTTCATAAAAGGAGGTGATCCCGGGCAGAAGTGGGAACTTGAGAAAGAGTGGAGACTGGAGATCATCGAGAAGGGAGAAAAGCTAACAAAGGGATATCACTGGGTGTGTTACAACTTTAGGAAACTGGATTCAATTCCCTCTGGTGAGCTTTTTTAAGACCTCATGAAACACAGCTCAGAATTGTCTCAACCAGGGAACAGGAAGTTAGCATTAATTTACCAGATCCTTTCCTTTGTCGGTTGAAAATAGCTCCTTGGGGTGTAAAATAATTTTCACTCAGATCTCCCGATGTTACTGTGGTCTGAGAAAGGCCTCCGTCAGTCAAATCAGGATTTGGAGGTGGAGAGAAATATAAGGTGTCACCCAACATTCCCATCTTCTAAAGAACACATCCTGTATAACCACTTACCCTTGAGTGTCTATAGGATGCCGCATATACTGGAGTGCAGATGTAATTAAGGTCCCTCATCAGTTGACTTCAGTTCTTCAAAGGTCGTCATTGGAGGGGCTGAGTTAGGCGCATAAGTGCTTGAAACACATTCAAAATAGCAGCAGACCCTCTTGAGAGCTTTGAAAAAGCAAACTGCCCTGTTGTGTGTGGTTGGAGTTGGGGGGGCCGGGGTGGGGACTGCATGGCCATAACCTAATTGAGTGTAAGCTCTAGGAGCTGAGAGCAACTGGTAGGAAAAAAATAAGAATAGGGAGATCTCCTTCCTACAACTGCTAGAAGAATGAGACCCACAACAGGATGTTTGGAGAATAACCCCCACTGGGCCTCAGAAGAAATAATAACCCTAACCAATCATATGACTTCAGCCTGTGAGATCCTGAGCCGTTGAGGCAGCTAAGCAATTCCCATACTCTTCATCCACAGGTACTCCCAAGCAATACATGATACAATAAGTTTTAAGCCAGAGCATCTGTGGTCATTTGTTAAGCGATGATAGAAAATGAATCCCGAAGCTATCCATATTTAAAAGATGTGTCCACCAAAGCCCCAGGAGACCTTCAAGATGGGCTCAAGAGAGATGACTGGAACCCCAACAGCATCGGTCCTGAGACCACCTTTACACCCAAAGGTTCAGCTCCAAAGTCCAGCACAAAAAGAGGCAGGGTGAGGCCCTCTTCTCCAGACACTGCAGGACTGGGCTCATGTCGGCAACATCTGAGAGTGTGCAGAGCCCCAGGAGGGTACGGACCTGGAGACTGGAGCAGGCGCAGCAGGCAAAGCTGGAGGCCCTGCCAGGTTTGTGAATGGAGATGTACTGGGACTGCCATGGTCTGCAGGCATAAGTCGGGGAATTTGCCTCTCTCTCTGTGTGTGACTTCTCCCATTACTCTTTGGGCCTCAGGCATCCTGAGGAGGAGTGCCGAGCTTATTCTTCTCTTTGCAGCTGCACTTCCCTCTGCTAGATGGCAGATATACTCACTCCACTTTGCAACTTTGGCTGCTTAGCCCTCACCTTTCCTGCTACTCAGCAGAGTGGAAATTAAAGCCGACAGAGGCAATTTTTACACGGCAGACCAAGAAAAAGGTACTTGAGATTCTACACAATTCCACATTTAGATGTCTGGGATCCCCCGCGTGGTTAGATTCAGCACTTAATCATTTTGAAGTGTAGCGCTGAACACATTATCACAGACTTTCCGCATCTAATTGAGATGCCTGCATTTAATGCCAAAGTTCTGTGGATGGTGGAGACTGACGGCCAGCCAGTGAGCCAGCTCCCAGTTTGCTGTTGTTCGTCTATGTTTTATGTGTATTTGGAGGCGCTGGACTTACTAAAGGCCAGGGTCTGTCTGGGTCTCCATTTTACAGATTAATAAATTAAAGTTCATTGGGTCATCCAAGGAGGAGCCCATATTTGGAAATCAATGCAAGGACATCAACCTCCCAGACACTGGCAGCAATTCCTGCAGCGGGAGATGAATGCCTAACCGAATAATTCTTTAGGTCATCGCCCAACTTTAAATTTTACTGGATAGGTTCAGCCCCCAAATCAAATGAAGCCTCTTTGTCAGCAAATATCTTCTACTTTACTGCACTCCCAACATGCTGCAAGATACTCTGGTAAATACATTAGAGATAAATTAGACATGGATGATGCCCTGGGGGAACTCTCCTGGGAGTAAACATGATACAGATGAGATTGTGTTAGAGGAAAGATGCGTTCAATCCACCCCTGGAGTGCAGAGGAGAGAGATCTCCAGTAGGGGTCGTGAGGAGGGAGTTGAGAACCAGAACCACAGAAGGAGACTGCCTTTCTACTCTGTCTTGAAAGAAAAGGGAAGGTCGTGCCCAAGGGGATGAGAGGCGGTCATTTCAGGAAGAGGAAGCAGATGAGCAAAGACACTTGTTTCGTTGTGTTGTCTGCCCCGGCGTCAGTCCAAGTACGATGGAACAGAGTGCTCCCTGGTCCTACATGGAAATGAGTGATTCATTAGATGTTGTGGAGGAGTGGGGATACCAGAAAGATGAGGAGGTACCCCATTATCAGGGAGAGACGGAGCTTTGGAATACCTTAGACTTGCAAAGCAAATAGAGCAGGCAGTTCTTAAGGGATGTGTCAATCAAGCGAGGGAAGAGTGATGAATTCACCTTTTCCAGGGCATGGAGCTTCCCAGGTACATAATCAGTTCTGGCCACCTGAAATTGCATCTTCCACGACATGTGGCAGACTCCCTGAGCATGTCTATGTCTCCCCTGCTCCGCTTCCTTATGCCTTATCAGTCCTGATAAGCTTTGCCATGCTTGCTGATGGACCGCTTGCAGCTCATTAGATTATAGCTTATTTGGCATTCCTCGCTCTGCACCTTGGGATCTTCCCCACAGCGTCCTCCAGCTCCAGTCCTCACAGCTGAGATTTAAAGTCTCCCCCATCCTATCAGTAAGGCGGAGAAGAATTTCTCTGGAGGGCGGGTTACTTTCGCGGATGACTGATGTCCCTCTTATTTGGGAGAATTTAATCGGCTTCTGTATCAGAAGGCAGAGAGCCCTGGTGTCAGAGGAGGTTATGTGTCCCTGCACCTAGTTGCTGCTCACTGCAGAGTTAGCAGTTCAAAACCACCAGTCATTTCTCGGGAAGAGGAGGCTTTTTTATATATTAAAAAAAAAAAATCAGCAGTGGTTTTACTCTGCACTCTCCCTCCAGGGCAGAGATTTGAGTTTATATCGGAGGATGCATTTCGGATTCTGCCTCCCTCCTCAATATGATGGTTAGGAAGGCAGGCACTAGAGTCTGCAGTCTGGGCTCTTTCACGTACCAGCTGTGTCACCCTGGATACGTTCAATCCCAATTTTCCTGGGTAGAAAATGGGAGATAAAAATCACGCACACCCATCATCCCCACCCTTCATGATGTTGTGAGGATTAAGCTAGAAGATGCCCATACAGCAGCTACATCAGTGCACATTAACAAAACCCGATCGATGTTAGCCATGATGATCATGGACCTCTTTGGGAACCCACCGGCTAAACTGCAACTTCCCAGCCAGCAGAAAGCACCATGATCTGTAGTCTTGTTGGCGAGGGAGACCTGGATCAATGGCTGGCACATCTGGGACAACTACCATAATTTCCTCCCTGTTGCAGCCTTTTTCCTGCACTGAGATGAATGAACTGTGCAGTCAGGCAGTAGTCACAGAGCCAAAAGATGCTCTCCAGACCTCCACGTGGCTTCCCCCATTTCTGCATGGGGGGCCCACTCCAGGGGCCAGCAGTGGCCAGGAGAACCCAAGCTCCAGATCCTACTTGGGACACAGAGAAGAAGATCCCAGATCTAATGCGACTGAAGGTAAAGGCATGATGGAAACTCTGTTTTCTAAGTTTCCTGAGGGACAGGAACCAAGGATGTGCTAGAGAAGATTTCCATCAGCTGGGGTGAGTGTAGTGAATGCTTTCAGGTATTTCACAGATGGGTTGACATGACATGGGTAGGGTGAACTCAACCACGGTGGCAGTGATCACATCCCAGAAATCAGCAAGCGCATCCAATCAAGACGTGGTTTTTTGTTTGTTTGTTTTGCTGTTGTTTTTTCTCCCCCCAAAGCTGGTAGTGAAACATTTACTTAGCACCTCCAGATAGGGCCTTTCTGACTGCCTCTTCCCTTCTTCGATTGTTTTTAACTATCCCATCCGTACAACGTACCCCAATGCTGGTCTTCTAGTTCATGACAACCCAGTGAGAAACAACAGCCTGATGTACATAGAGAGCAAGCACCCTTTAAACACTAAGGTGAGCCCCTAGTCTTGTCCCTTTACTCATCCATGCCCCTTTGCGGGAGATAGTGAGAATCAAGAGCTCACCTCTGCCAGTCAGAAATGAAAAGATTCTCCAAATACTTCTTTGAGGCAGAGGTGAGATGAAGAAGAAATCAGAGCAATTATTCAAGGAGCCCTGGAATATCGATGTCGAGGGGTGGCACAAAGAGTTTGCATCCGAAAGGTTGGCAGTTCAAATCCACCCCGGGGAAGCATGGAAAGAAGGCCTGACCATCTTCTGTAAGATGAGAGCCAAAGAACACTCTAGAGAGCGGGGTTCTATCTGACACAGCTGGGCTTGCCTTTAGCAATGGGACTTGGAGTCACAGGAGATTTTGAGTGCAAACCAATGCTCATAACAAAAGTCTCTATCTGGAGACCCCACTAGCCTGAGCTTGCTGGGCTGATAAAAATAAAAGCAAAAATACCCCATGTCTACACAGCCCAATAAAGCCCAGGAGAGCCCTCCACTTTTTCAAAGCCAACTCTACACGTTCCCGTTAGGAGAAGAAAACTCAGTAAGGCAGCCTTGAGGTTGAAAGGGGGGAAGAGGCTCCCCAGCCCCAGGCGAATGGACGTTTCAATCTTGTTACATCGGGAGCTTCTCTGGGCGGCAGCATGACCAAGGATCCCTGGAGCCCTAAATCCTGAGAGCAGCAACACTAATCTACCAATGAGCAGCCAACCCTCCTCTCTCTCCCTCCTTTCTACCAGTGCCTGTCTCCCTCTGCAGCTGCAGGGTTCTGCCTGGACTCTATCCTTAAGTGTATCTAGTGCATTCACTCCTACAATATTTATGACCCGCATCAATTTTTCATCTCTCCCATCACTCAGCTTCTTAGGCAAGTGTGAAACCTCTCCCTCTCTGAGTTCTCCTGATCCTCAGGGTGAGATGGAGCCTCGAGTCATGCATCAGGTCCTCCCTGCACCAATTCTGCCTACCTTTCTCCTGCGCAGAGCTGCAGAGGCGGCAGCATCCACCTCCTGGTCTTGGATATCACTTTCTAAACTGGTCTTCGTCGAGTTGCATCTAAATATCCAAGCTTCCAGCTACTGCTCCTCCCAGTGGACCACCCCCTCACTGCACTCTGCAAACAGGAAGCTTCTCCTTCCTCCATGTGGGACTGCCATTGCTTCTGTCACCCATGGAAGATTCCTTCCTGTGATGCACTTGGAACCTCGTCCACAGTCCAGGCCAGATTCAACATCTTCCCCAAAGTCATGTTTCCTCTACTGCAATGCCACATCTTCTCCCTCCTTGCTCTCTGTCTCAAGACAGCCAGTTATTCATGGTTGGGGTCTAACTGTTCTGGAATTCTTTTCTCCAGCAGAACTCTAAGCTCCCTGCAGACAGAGCTCACCCTCATTGCCCCTGGGTTCCCTGCAATGCCTGCTGTAGCCCTGGATATGTCCAAGAGCTGTCAAGTTGTGACTCCACATGTGACAGAGTAGAACTGTCAGCCCTCCGGGTTTCATGCCTGATTTTTCTTTTCTTTTCTTTTTTTGTATCATGTTATTAGAGGCTCTGGTCACAATCCATGCATCCATCCACTGTGCCAAACACATTTGTACATATGTTACCAGTATCATTTTCAAACCATGTTCTTTCTACTTGAGCCCTTTGTATCAGCTCATTCCTCTCCCCCGCCCTGCCTCATGATCCCTTGGTAATTTATAATTTTTTTATGTCTTAAAATGACCACTGTATCCCTTTGCCCACTTTTCTGATGACTGACCCCTTGGGAGGGTGTTTTATGCTGAGCATTGTGATCAGTTTCCCCTTTCTCCTTCCATCTTAGTCACCCTCCTAGTTTCACCACTTTCATTATTGGTCCTGAAGGGTTTATCTGTCCTGGATTCCCTGTGTTTTGGGCTCTTATCTGTACCAGTGTACTTGCTCTGATCTAACCAGATTTGTAAGGTAGAATTGGGATCTTGACAGTGGGGTGGGGGGTGGGAGGAAGTATTAAAGATCTAGAGGAAAGTTGTATTTTGTTGGTGCTGTACTGCACCCTGACTGGTTTGGCTCTTCTTTGTGAGCCTCTGAGTGCCCAATTTGTCTAAAGCAGATCCATCATCAGCCTTCCCTGATGAGGCACTCCTAGACGGATGTCAATTAGCAGCAGAGTATAGTACCATTGACCCTAGTCAGGGACTCCATTAGGCATATAGCACGTGGTGGCATGGGAGTTATGCACTGGACTTCTGGCTACAAAGGCAGCAGTTCAAACCCCCCAGTTGATGCACATGAAAAAGATGAGGGTTTCTGCTCTCTTAAAGAGCCAATGTCTCAGAAACCCAGAGGGGCTGGTCTGCCATGTCCTATAGGGCCACTGGAGTTGGAATCCACTCAGAGGCAGTGACTGTCCATTTTAATGTCGAATTCTCCTGGTTGGAATCCTTAGGGCCTTTTGTTTAGGACGTTGATCATTTTGGCAGAGACTTTCTCATCTCTGAGGAACACACCCACACATGCATTGTATTAATCACACCATTTGCACCGAGGTGTTGTGCCCTTACTCTGTGCTCAAAAAGCACAAAAGCATTACATAAGAATGATCTTATTTCATCGTTACAATTACCCTGTGAGGCAAGTCCCATTATGATCCTCATTTAAACTTGAGGACTTGGGGACACAGAGAGAATGAGACTTGTCTAAGTGACAAAGCAAAGGCACATGCTGCTTGAGTCTAAGTCCATGTTCCTCAGCTTCACCTCTTCTTGCTCCTGCCAGGATCACTGCACCATTCTGTATAGGGCAGTTGGACCCCCAATGAATAGAGTAGCCACAAGTTGCCAGTGCAAGCCACGGATGTCCAGTCAAACCCCCTGAGAGAGAGAGACTGGAGGAGAGCTGCTCTGCAGGATTTCTGAGATTGCAAATCTTTCCAAGAGCAATAGCCACACTCTCTTCCTGGAAGCACCTGATGGGTTAGAGCTAGTAACACATCAGATGACACCCATTGCACAGTCCATTGTGCTACCAGGATGCCCAATGATTCGAAGCTCCAACTAAATAAACAAAATGAGCAAAAGCCTGTATACCTGCCCCCTCCTGGAACAGCAGTGAGATGGTAGGAAGGAAAGGCAGACACAAAGGTGCATTGGGCGGGGAAGTTCCAAAAGAAGGAAGACTTTAACCAATTTCTAGAAGTCAGACAGTGGCTGAAGGAGCAGCAAATTACTATGCACAACCGAAAAAAAAAAACTGGGTGGCTTGGTTTCCTTGAAATGAATTCCCAGAATGGAAGCGATGAGTTCTGGGAAAGGTGGGGTACTGCAAGAACTATCTGAAGCTGTTGTCCAGACTCCCAAATGCCCTTCTGTGACTGCTAGCCCATGGGAGAGAAGTGAATGATGTCTGTCTACAGAACAAAGCAAACTTCAGTCCTCTAACCCCTCATCACCAGAGTACAGTAAGGCTTTGCAGTGAACATTTGCATCGCCTCAAAAATGTAGCAACTAGTTATTAAGCTTTCCATACTGGGGGGATACGCACATTGAGAAGATGGAAAAAGGATGTGAGTGGAGGTGGCAGGATTAAGACATTGAAATCCCCCACCAAGTGTAGCCCCACTCTGGGCCCTTCCACTTGTCTTCCCCACTGCCTAGAACACCGTTTCCCCAGACGGGACATGGCTCACACCTGTATGACATCCAAGGCTTTGCTTCAATGGCACCGCTTTTGTTCAGTAGCTCTAAAACAGTGGTTCTCCATCTTCAACTGAAATACAGTTCCTCATGTTGTGGTGACTCCCAACCATAAAAATATTTTCATTGCGACTTCATAACTGTAATTTTGCTACTGCTGTGAATCAGGCAATCCCTGTAAAAGGATCATTCAACCCCCAAAGGGGTCATGACCCACAGGTTGAGAACTGCTGCTCTCAAATAATGCCTGCCGGTATAGCATTCTTATCATCTTACTCTCCTTTATTTTACTTTGCAACATTTCTGATATTATATTTCTGATATTCTGGTTTTATTTCCCCAAAAGCGAGATTATTGCTGGCCATATAGTAGACATGGTGAATATTTTTGACTAAGATAACGAATGAATCACCATGTCAGGAAATCAATAGCTAAGATATGGCCTCCCTTGAGTTACTCCAGAAGCCAGCCCTGAGACAAAAGGATTGGAGTGAAACATGTATGTAAGAGATGCAAGAGTAAGTCAAAAAGTTTTGCTGCTAGTGTTCCAGTTCACTCATACACAGTACCTTCATAACAAAGTATATTTAACCAAGTCTGTGTTCAGTGGATGGTTGAAGAGAAGTTCCCTCAGAAACACACTTGTCTTAGTCTTGTTATGGTGCCTTCAAGCAAGACATCCAATTGAAACAATGGCTTCCAATCATCTTGGACAGTTGCTAGTCAGGTTGGCCAGTTCAATTTGTGGCAGAAAGGTCACCTCCAAAGGTTATGGTGCACTTTTTTAGATTCCTAAGGGTTAATATTGATCACTATTTCTGAAGCAGCACATGGGGGTTATTATGAAGAAGTTTTAAGAAAACAGAAACTAAACTGGTGAGGAAAAGTTGAGGAAATTTGGGCTGAGTTTTCTCATCAAAACCACACACCTCTCACTCTTGGAGGACAGGAAAGGCTCTCATGGGACTTTCATGGACAAATCTTACCTACAGCTCTGATGTTGCTCATTTCAAATGTCTTTTTCTTTTATAGTTTTATTAACATATAGTTCATATACAATTTTATTTCTGTCTTATTAAAAAGTTGTATAATCATCTTCATAATCCAATTAAGAGCATTTTTTTTCTTTTTCATAGTCATTGTTGCAAGCTTTCCATCTCCCTCTATACACCCCTATCATACTCCTAGGTAATTATTAATTCAGTTACTGTCTATAGGTTTATATAGGCTAGATTTCATACACAGAAAATTATCTAAGCACAAACAGGAAGCAAGCATCCAAACAAAAAATAACAACCATGACAGAGGAAAATCTCAATTGAAAAAACAGAAGAAAATATTAAAAACTGAAACAACTTTAAAATTGATCAAAGGAAGATCAAATGATAAGGTGGTTCATTTTAGCCTAACTACATGGGCCATCATGGACTTTACAGAGCTTTCTGTCTGACACTGCAAGGCTTTCCCCAGTCCTGATCTATGGTCAGAAGGAATTTACTGGAGGATTGCTCCAGGTGGGGACTCTGTAAATGGATTTTGGGCCTCCACTGTTAGACTTCTTTTTGTTCCCCACGCAAAGGAAAGTGTAAAGGGACACAATTTGAGTCCATTCAGGACGCTAACCTTACTGTTTCGATGTGGGGAAATTGAAGAACACAGAATTCTTTGGTGAAGGGTTTCCCTCTACTCTCAAGTCAATTGTGACTCATAGAGACCCTGTGGGAGGTTTCTGGGACTACATTTTGCAGAGCATTCAGCTTAAACTTTCTGCCAGGGAATAGCTGGTAGGTTTGAACCCACACAGAACTTAGAGGTTAGAGTCCGCACCCATCATGTAACTCTTAGCACCACTGGAGAGAAACAAGCACCACCTTCAAAAGCCTACAGACCTAGATGGAGGATAACTTTAAGACCCAATCACTTCATTTAGGATATCTTTGTTTAGTACAGGTTTCTATAATTTCATAGCAATAGTTTTCCTAATTTTTAATGTTTTTTTTTTAGTCAAGGGTTTACTTAGAAGGAGCCCTTTAAATTTTAGTTTATCTATAGAAACTCCTTGAAAATCAGACTTCAGAAAAATAATTAAAAGCCCAAACTTTAAATTTCTGCAAATATGACACTGTTAAAAGAATGATTGTCTCTTGCATGCTCACTTTCCTGATATGATCGCTGAGGACAAATGTGTGCATAAGCTAATGTGGTGAAGAAAGCTGATGGTGCCCGGCTACCAAAAGACATAGTGTCTGGGGTCTTAAAGGTTTGAGTAAACAAGCAGCCATTCAACTCAGAAACAATAAAGCCCACACGGAAGAAGCACACCAGCCTGTGTGATCATGAGGTGGTGAAGGGATCCGGTGTCAGGCATCAATGAGCTAAAATTATATTATTATTAATAAGGGGGAGTACAGATTGGGGACCCAAAGCCCATCAATAGGTGAGGTGACATCCTCTTGCAGAGGGGTTACAAGGAGGAGATGAGCCAGTTAAGATACAGGGTAGGAGCAATGAAATATGCAACCTTCCTCTAGTTCCCATGCTGCCTCCCACCCACTATCATGATCCCAATTCTACCACATAAATCCAGCTAGACCAGGAGATGTACAGTGAAGATGGAAACATGGGAAACTTAGGATAGATGATCCATCAAGACTAGTAATAGGAGGGTTAATACCAGGAGGGTAAAGGGATGGAGGACTAGAAAGGGAGAACCAACTTCAGGGATCTACATGTAGCCTCCTCTCTGGGACATAGACAACAGGGAAGCGAGTGTTGGGACACATTGTACAGTGTACAGTATGAAAAAAAAATTTGTAAATTACTAAGGGTTCAAGGGGAAGCAGGGGAGGAAGGGTAACATAGGGGGCCTGGAGGGAGGGAGAATGTTTTGAGAGTTATGATGGCAATGGGTGTGTAAATGTGGCCTGCATACAATTGATGTTTGTATGGATTGTGATGGGAGTTGTATGGGCCCCCAATAAAATGATTCATTAAAAAAAAGGGGGAGAGGGGAAAGGGGAGAAAAAAAATTTAAAAACTAAAAAAAAAAAGAGTGATTGTCTCAATAATTTAAATCCTAATTGTCCTATGGAATTAAAGCATTTATACATAGTTGGGTTTTTTGAATGATGGCATAAGATTTTTTTTAAACAACTACTGAAAACCCCATGGATCCTCAGAAAACTTGTCGACGAAGATCAACCTATGTTTCAACTTTGCAGAGTATAAAAGCCAGTAACTAATTCTTCTTTTGACTTGAACTACTCAAACTGGAAAGACCATAGAGGAGCCTGATGGGAGAGTGACAGAGGAACATAACTGACAGTCAGGATCTGCTACCAATCAAAACCCACGTGGGCCACTGTAGCTCAATCATGTGCAGAAACTCTGAGGAGCAGTAGAGCATTCAGATCTCATGTTATCCCATCAAAGGGGTGAGAGAATAAGAATATTTATAAATCAAGCCCAGCTAGGCTGTTGAGCTTGGCTGCCAGGGGAGTTCCCAGCCCTTCTGAGCTGCCGTGGGCCCTAGAAGACTCACTCGCTGCATTGAGCTGACAGGTCGAAAATCACAGGGGGTTTCTGAGACTGTGACTTGACAGAAGAATAAGTCTTGCCTTTTGCTTTTTGAACTGCTGACATTATGGAGAGTAGCCCAAAGCATAACCCACTACATGAGCAGCGCTCCAGGGCCCAAAGAGAACCATAGAAAGAAGACCTCAAGCAAAGAGAGGCAGAGACTGGCAACTGGAAACAGACCAGCCAGAGAGAAGGGGCAGGGCCCCAGGAATTGTGTGTGGCTCTGACAAGTCTGCCAAAAGATCTATAATGGAAACTAAAGGAAAAGGGTTTCTTAGAAACGTGGAGTTAAATACCACAAGATAGATAAAGAGCCGAGAGGAGTTGCCTCTGGACAGCAAGACAGAGGAGTTGGAAGGGAGATTGCTATATTTTGTTATAAATTGTTCTATTTGTCAAGTATTATTTTACTTTAAAGTATGTCTATGTCTTATTTTGAAATATATGTATTTAAATGAATATGAATTTCACAGAGAAGGCATCCCACACTGATTTGATTCTCATATTTTATGGGGAAATGCCACAAAAATGATTAGCCAGCCTGTGGAGAAAGCTCAGTGAATGTTAATTGAAGAGAGCTGAAGCCAAGCACACTGTAATCAGTCATATTCAGTTCTGAAACATTTTGTTATGTCCCTACTAGAAGCAGAACCCAAAACCTTGGGCAAGGTTGCCAGTTCAAACTCACTCAGTGGCTCTGTGAGTG
>PVJH01044524.1:0-12957 GCA_004026705.1 Nesogale talazaci | reverse complement strand
TTTTTTTTTTTTTTGGCATCACTGCTCTCCGGTGGTGGGAGTAGGAGTAAAAACCTATAAAATTGATAACTTTCTTGTCATTACTTTTTTTGGAAGGCTAATTATGAACTGCCTTTAAGAGGTTTATTTCTTGTGGAATCAACCCTACATATACATATACACATACACATACATACATTTATATCCTGTAGTTCCACAGCATGATTCCATCATAGAGACACTGTAGTGAAGCAAAAGTATCTGTTTAACTTGTCCACAGATGTAAAAAGGCAATTATAGTTGACTCCCCAAAGGTGAAATAAGGTAATTAAATCCTCCCATCATGAGCTGGTGTGTTTACGTTTTTAACAGCAGATGACAAATTGGTTAACCCCATTGGCAAATTCACTCAGCACATACAGAAACTGGATGACTCAACTGACTTTTTTACTGCTAAACTACCAGGAAAGACTGTGCTAATTGTAGTGCAGGGAGGAAATGACCGGGATCTGTGAGGCGAGGGGCATTCTTTTGCTTAGTGCATTACTTTACATAGATGTGTATGCTTGTTTTGCCTTTTGTACTGCATAAAATGTTACCTGTAACCTAATTTCTATCTGGAGTCAGATGCCTGTATTAGGGACATGTTGCTAGGTAATTGTTTCATTATGGCATACTTTTTAAAAATAGAATATTGTAGGGAGGCTGAGCCCCGGTGGCGTAGGGGCTGTGTGTGGGACTGCGGCCCACTGGGATGGAGGTTCAATTCCAGCTCACAGGGGCAAAGGCTGGGCCTCCTACTCCCACCACCAGAGGGCAGTGATGCCTAAAAAAAAAACTAAAAAGAAAAAAAGAAAAAAAAAAGAATATTGTAGGAAACTTTTCTAGTACCCAAGACTCAATTTCAAGAGCCCTGGTAGTATAGTGGATTACAGGTTATGCTGCAAACCTCAGGGTCTCCAGTTTGAGACCACTCTATGGGGAAAAAAATGACTTTCTACTTCTTTTGTTTTGGGCATCACTGCCCTCTGGTGGTGGGAGTAGGAGGCCCAGCCTTTGCTCCTATGGACCCACTGCTGGAATTGGGCCGCATTCCCGTGCACAACCACCGCGCCACTGGGGCTCAGCCCGAGACTTTCTACTTCTTTTTTTTTTTTTTTTTGGGGGGGGGGGGGTTTGGGGCATCACTGCCCTCTGGTGGTGGGAGTAGGAAGTCCAGCCTTGCTGCCGAATTTGAACCTCCAACCCAGTGGGCCGCAGTCCCGCACACAACCTCTATGCCACCGGGGCTCAGCCCCGAGACTTTCTACTTCTATAAGATTTGCACTCTTGAAAATTCACAGGGGGAGTTCCACTCTGATCTGAGTCTGTAGAGGCTTAATGGTGGTGAGCTTG
Organism: Nesogale talazaci; assembly: GCA_004026705.1. Lineage (NCBI taxonomy): Eukaryota > Metazoa > Chordata > Mammalia > Afrosoricida > Tenrecidae > Nesogale > Nesogale talazaci. The sequence continues at coordinate 11,583 of PVJH01044524.1, read as the reverse complement.
GTTTGGATTGTGACTCAGTTTCAATAATTATTTCTTGAGTCCTGTAGAGTCAATTTGTTACTCATGGCAGCCCCATGTGACAAAGTAGAACTGCCCCATTGGAGTTTCAAGATTCTAATCTTAGGAGCAAAGATTGCCAGCTTTTACTAAGCCTTTCTTTTGAGCCACCTTTCTCTTAAGGGTGGATTTGAACTGCCAACCTTTTGGTGAGCAGTTTTAAAGGCTGCTCTTACAGATATTGGTGCAATCAACCAATATAACTTACCACAATTAAAAGAAATTGTGGCGGGCTGAGCCCCGGTGGCGTAGTGGTTGTGCGTGGGACTGCGGCCCACTGGGACGGAGGTTCAATTCCAGCAGTGGGGCTGGGCCTCCTACTCCCACCAACGGAGAGCAGTGATGCCCAAAAACAAAACAAAAAAGAAATTGTTGCAATTAAAAGAATATTTTTAGTGGAAGCTGTTTACTGAAAACTGAAGAGTACTTAAAACAGCTTAACCTGAGCCCTGGCGGCATAGTGGTTGTATGCAGGGCTGCATACAGCCCACTGGGTTGACAATTCAAATCCAGCAGCAGCTCTCCAGGAGCAAGGCTGGGCTTCTTACTCCCACCTGGCAATGATGCCACACACACACACACACACACACACACACACACAAAACAGCTTAAATTTACTTGAGGAAAATTCCGCAGAAGCATAATACTATTGAGGAATGCCCTATTCATAAACACACTCTCATTTACTGAAGGTCAATTAAGACTGAAGTATAATGTAAAATTGTAGTTGATTTACATGTTCCTGGCATACAGCAAGGCAGGGAAGATAAACATTGTTAAGAATTCAGTAAATGTTTATTCAGGGAATGCTGTGACTGTAAGCTGTGAAGGAGGTGTTTGGAGACAGAATCGTGACTAAAACATGGTTTCTGTCCGGGAGACCCTAGGGTTTCTCTTGGAAAGGGGAGCATCGAGGGTGAAAAAAAAGTGTGTTAATCCTGTGGTTTAAAGAGATTTTAAGGGCTGAGCCCTGGTGGCGTAGTGGTTGTGCGCGGGACTGCGGCCCACTGGGATGGAGGTTCAATTCCGTCTCACAGGAGCAAAGACTGGGCCTCCTACTCCCACCACCTGAGGGCAGTGATGCCTAAAAAAAAAAAAAAAAAAAGTCTTTAAAAAGAGATTTTGAATTGTTCTGTTTTAGTTTGATTGGTAAAGCTGTGGTGAAAACAAATCTCTGCGGCATTTCTGGCATTCCTGGCATATGTGTGTTTTGAGACCACCGAACTGGGTAAGCATTGAACATTTTGGTAAATTTTGTTTTAAAAAATCTTCTGATAGGCTTTCTGAGGCCGTCGATCTTTTTTTTTTTTAAATTTTTTAGGCATCACTGCCCTCTGGTAGGAGTGGGAGGCCCAGCCTTGCTGCTGCTGGATTTGAACCGCCAAGCCAGTCGGCCACAGTCCCGCACTCAACCACTATGCTACCGGGGCTCAGCCCGATCTTTTTTTTTTTTTTTTTTAATTTTTTTTTTTTTGGGCATCACTACCCTCTGGTGGTCATGGGAGCTACCCAGCACTGCTCCTGAGAGCTGGTGCTGGATTTGAACCACCAAGCCCGCGGGCTACAGTCCCATACTCAACCACTTATGCCACCAGAGCTCAGCCGAGGCTGTCAATCTTTATGAAAGCCTACTTCCACATCTTTCTCCTGCAGAGCAGCTGGTAAGTTTGAACTTCTGGTTAGCAAGCCATTGCTTAATCCACTGTGCACCAGGGCTCCTTCTTGGTAGACCATCTTTTCATTCTAACCAACATTTCATTGTCCTGGAGAAACACTGACAGGGAGGCAGGAAAGAAGTTCCAGTATTTCCAGTACTAGAAGCACCAGCACAATCATACCTCCCTTTCTCTCCTTTTTGAGCAATGTCAAAGAACAGTTGAGTTTGTCAGGTCTTCATGGGTGAACTTGTTCTATATATAAAGTTTTAGAGTATTTTTACTTTCAAGATTTTGTATCTGTTCAGCCATTCTTCTAACATAAAGGTTAACAAGGTGGGGGGTGGGGGTGGGGTAAAGTGGCCACTCTAGCTAACTGTGTCATCTTCACTTTCCCTTCCACTGCCCATCTTCCCTTAGCTAAGGCACAATTACCTCAGAAGATAGTGCGAGAAGGCCGCCTATAACCTTTGCTCGTTTTTCTCTTAGTTTGTCATTTTCATATTTATTTTTCAAAGTTGTCTGTAATGTAAGGAATTTAACCTTGATATTAGCCTTTGTGGCATAGTGAGTTATGGATTAGGTTACTAACACCAAGGCCAGTATAGTTCACGGAATAAAGATAAGGATTTCTACTCCTGAAAAGATTTTTTTTTTTTAGTTTTTTAGGCATCACTGCCCTCTGGTGGTGGGAGTAGGAGGCCCAGCCTTTGCTCCTGTGAGCTGAAATTGAACCTCCATCCCAGTGGGCCAGAGTCCCACGCACAACCACTACGCCACCGGGGCTCAGCCCTCCTGAAAAGATTTATAGGCTTTTACCTACAGGTGGGCTTTGGGTCCCCAACCTGTATTCACCCTCATTTACAATCATATGATTTTATATTCTTTGATGCTGATTCCTGGTCCCTTTGACACCTCGTGGTCACATAGGCTGCTGTGCTTCTTCAAGTAGGTTTTGTTGTTTCTTAGCTAGATGGTTGCTTGTTTAACCTTCAAGCTTTTAAGACCCCAGACGCTGTATCTTTTGATAGATGGGCACTATCATCTTTCTTCACATTTGCTTATGCACCTGCTTTGTCTTCAGTGATTGTGTCAGGAAGGTGAGCATCATGGAATACTAATTTAATAGGAAAAAAAGTGTTCTTACATTGAGGAAATTCTTGAGTAGAGGCCCAGTGTCCATCTGCTGTCTTAATACTAAACATATATGTATATATATATATATATGCGTGTAGATCTATTTCTCCCTTATACGTAAATATATTTGCTTACGTACATACCTGTATTTATACCTCTATAAATGCCCTTTGCCTCCTAGTTCTTTCCTCTATTTCCTTTTACTTTCCTCTTGTCTCACTATCTAGATAAACCTGCAGAGATAATAATGCATAAAAAAACAAGACATCGCAAGATGAAGACAAAAAGAAAACAAAATGATGACAAGAAAATAACAATGTCCAGAAAAAATATATAAATAAAGGGTCACGGGGAGGAGATGAACCAGTCAGGGTGCAGTGTAACAGTGATGAAACACAACTTACCTCTAGTTCTTCAATGCTTCCTCCCCACTATTATGATTACAGTTCTACTGTACAAATCCAGCTAGGTTAGAAAATGTATGCTGGTCCAGATAGGAACTGGAAACATGGAGAATCCAGGACAGATGATCCCTTCAGAACCACTAGTGAGAGTGATGATACCGGGAGGGTGGAGGGAAGGTGGGGTAGGAAAGGGGGAACCGATTATAGGGATCTACATATAGCTTCCTCCCTGAGGTATGGACAACAGGGAAGTGGATGAAAGGACACATTAGACAGTATATGAGATGACAAAATAATTATGAATTATCAAGGGCTCATGATGACGGGCAGTGAGGAGGGAGGGGAAATATTAGGAGCTAATACCAAGGGCTTAAGTAGAAAGAAAATGTTTTTATAATGATGATGGCAACAAATGTACAAATGTGGTTTACATACAATAGATGTATGTATTGACTGTGATAACAGTTGCATGAGCCCCAATAAAGTTCTTTTTAAAAATCAGCTTTATTATTTTAATTATATACAAGCAGATATACATATTTGAAATGTATGGTTTGATGAGTTTTGACAAATATAGAACTCCTCACACATACTAGACATTGAAGTTGTCTCCCAGATAAAAAATGCTCTTTTTAAAATTCAAATTTTTTAATATATATTAGTGGGATAGTTTCGATTGTTACGTTTTCAAGTTCTGTATTCTTTTCTACACTGTCTAGTTTGCTTTCAATTTCCTTTAGTGTATTTGTCATCTCAGAAATACTTTTCACCCCACCCCCACCATAACCTGGAAACTTCCTCCAGGCAGTCAAGTGGGTCAACCATAGGGCACCTTGTTAGGGTCCCATCTCTCAGGGATTGCATGATGTCCAGTGTCTCAGAAACCATGGCTTCATAACCTTTTGTCCAATTCTCTTGGTTAGACCGAAGGATCAATCTAGCCACTCGTTGGGGCTGAGCCTCGGTGGCGTCGTGGTTGTGCGCGGGACTGCGCCCCACTGGGTTGGAAGTTCAATTCCAGCTCCCAGGAGCAAAGGCTGGGCCTCCTACTCCCACCACCTGAGGGCAGTGATGCCCAAAATAATAAATAAATAAAATAAAAAGTTTAAAAAAAAAACTTGAATCTAAAAAAAAAACCCCAAAACTTGAATTTCGGGCTGAGCCCCAGTGGCGTAGTGGTTGAGTGCGGGACTGCAGCCCACTGGCGTGGTGGTGCAAATCCAGCAGCAGCAAGGCTGGATAGCTCCCATGACCACCACAGGGCAGTGATGCACCCCCCCCCCCAAAAAAAAAAAAACAACCTTGAATTTTGGAGCATAGAGACATATCATCCCTCACTGTGTGGGATGGGAGACAGCACTGGAGACACAGTGCAGGAATTATGCCCAATCTGGAGTTATGCCCTATCTGACCCCACTACATTGAAGCAAAACACTAAGGGTAAACAACAGAACAGCAAAGAGAACAGAGCAATTAAGTCCCCAGGGAATACCAAAAATAAACTTTGGGGCTAGGACCTAACCTTCCATCAGATTCCACCAGAAAACACTCCTACAGGTAAACCTTGAACTATTTATAGGTTTTGTTGTTGTTGTTGCTTTCCTGTTGTTTTGTTGCTTTGTTTTGCTCTGTCTTGTTTTGTGTGCATATTATTATCTCTTCAGGTCTATCTAGCTAAGATAGGCTGTATGGCAGTCTGGAAGAGAAAACAATGGGACCAATGGTTCTGGGAGGATCTGGGAGAGGAGGAGGTAGGGCAAAGGAGGCGTTGTTGACCAACGCAGGAACAAGGGAACAGCAAGTGATCCAATCAGTGACATGCAGGGTGTAGGATGCCTGGTAGGGGTTGATCAAGGGCAATGTAGCTTAGAGGAATTACTGAAACCCAAATGAAATTTGTAGTAAGGGTAAGGTCTGGGAGAAGGGAGAAACCAATCACAGTGATCTACATAGAGCCCCCTCCCAGGAGGACGGACAACAAAAAACTGTAAAGTGAGACATCATACAGTGTTAGAAATGACAAAAAAATTATAAATTATCAAGGGTTCAAAAAGGAGGGAAAGGGAGGGAGAGGGGAAAAATGAAGAGCTGATATGAAGAGGTCAAGTAGGAAGCAAATGTTTTGAAAATGATGATGGCAACAAATGTACAAATATGCTTGACACGATGGGTGGATGGATTGTGACGAGTTGTGTGAGCCCCCATTAAAAAGATTAAAATAAAATTTTAAAAAAGAATTCAGAACACACAGCATCTAGGTCAGATAACCCCCTCAGGAACAGAAATGGAGTAGTAATACCAGGAGGGTAGAGGGAAGGTGGTGAGGAGAATAGCAGGGAAGAAACCAGTGAGGAAGGGAGACAGCAGTTGATGTAAAATGGTCACGAGGGTAGGAGGGGCGAAGAAAGGTAAAAAGAGGAGCTGATACCAGGGGCTCAAATAGAATGTAAATGTTTAGAAAATAATGATGGCTCTATGTACAGATATGCTTGATACAATTGGTGTATGGATTGCTATAAGAGCTGTTGAGAGCCCTTAATAAAATGATCTTTAAAAAATAAATTATAGAGGGCCGAGCCCCCAGTGGCGTAGTGGTTGTGTGCGGAACTGTGGCCCACAGGGTTGGCGGTTCAAATCCAGCAGCAGCTCTCCAGGAGCAAGGCTAGTCCTCCTACTCCCACCAGAGGGCAATGATGCCCCCCCCCAAATAAGTTAAAGAAAAAGGGGGGACACAGAGCAGAGTCCGAGAGGATTTTAAAACCGCAAGCTTTCAATGTCCGCAGAGTGTTGCCCACCACATAAACTCACCAACTTCAGTGTCCAGAAATTTTCCTGGGCTCTCATTCCATAGCCATGGCTGATTGATTGTCTAGGTGATTGAACACAGTTTCCATGTTGATTGATCTTACATGACACAAAGCTCTCATTCTCTGTAATATGGTTGGTTTTTCTGGTGTGCCCACCCCTACCCTGTGATTATTAAGTGCCACTAGCCTCACCTTAATATACATCATACTCAGCCTTACTCTAAATCAGAGATGGGGAACTTCTGCCAAGGGCCATTATGGATAAGACAGATTTATCAACTTAAAATTAGCCTGCTATCAAGCATTTATTTAGTTCAATCCTAAGTATCAGCTATGGAGCCCTAGTGGTATAACAGACATCAGGCTGTAATCCACAGGTCTGCAGTTCCAAACCAGTCCAGGGGAGAAAGATGGGGCTTTGTAGGCTCATAAACAATGTAGTCTTGGAAACTCACAGGGAGCAGTTTCTACCCTGTCTGTTAGGGTCTCTGTTAGCGGACTTTGTCTTACAGGCAGTGACTTAACAGTTTAAGGTGATGGCCGGAATTGCCTTTTTGATGAATGTGTGATGTTAGCTGGTATTGAATACTTCACAAGCTTCATATGGCCCACAGACTGGGCATTCCCCACCCTGCTCTAAACAAAGACACATAGAAGCCAAAAGCAAATGCCAAACATCTCTTCAGAAAGACCAAATTATCCACTACACTACTTTAAGAGAACTTTGTGAATTGTTCGTTGATTCTGACCCACAGTAAACCCATGTATGACAGAATGACTGGTCTTAACAATAAATTGCTGTGTTTAAGCTCTTTGGTTTAACGGTGTCATTCCTTCTCATTGAGAGTCTTCCTAGTTTTTATTGAACTTCTCCAGAATTGTTGATAGCTCTGAAGAAAGTTATTTCAAGAGTAGTCTTATACTATTTTTCCTTTCTTCTAGATTTAAACAGTTACATTAAATCAAGCTGGGTAACCATGGCAGAAGGTGGATTTGATCCCTGTGAATGTGTTTGCTCTCATGAACATGCGATGAGAAGACTTATAAATCTGGTAAGATAACAGAGCTTTCTTATCCAGAACTGAACTGTACCCTTCTTGTCCTCTTTTTTTCTAAGAAAATTAGTTACTGGAAAAATGTATTTCGGCTGAGCCCCGGTGGCGTCGTGGTTGTGCGCAGGACTGCGGCCCACTGGGATGGAGGTTCGATTCCAGCTCCATGGAGCAAAGGCTGGGCCTCCTACTCCCACCACCTGAGGGCAGTGATGCCTCCCCCCCCCAAAAAAAATGTATTTCATAATTGAAAATTCATAATGATTTAAATCATTTGGCTAATAAGTGTTTCCCAGTGATCCTTTTATTAGAGAGAAAAACATTACTGTCTTCATTCATACTAGGCTTATTTTGGTGAATTGGCCAGCAGGAGTTTATAGCATGAATTAGTATATAGCTATTTCTAGTTTATGTTAATGTAATTGCCTTTAGCTACATGAACCCTATTTGGGTGGTAAACTAATATGAAATCACAGTTAATATTGTAATATGGTTCAAACCTTGGTTCAACATAAGGCTTGACAAAAACCTTGTAGTTAGTAATCTAGTGTCTAATAGATGTATACGCTGGCCATTTAATAAAGACAGGCACAAACATTTGGATGGGTGTCAGTTGATGAAGTTTTCTGCTACGTAATGGTTAGAAGTGTGTTTTAGAATTAGCGTATGTTAGGGCTTATTTATGATCCTGAAGTCTGCTTTTGAAGGAAAGGAATAAAATAAAAACTTACAAGTTAAACTGGACTTTTGTGGGGACAGAAATATACATGGAATACCAACATTTGATAGCTTGATACAAAAGTAGATGAGTGAAGCGAGAAATAAAGTATTTTTTAATATATATTTTTCTTGTTTATGAAGTAAAGAACAATGGATTTTGGGGTCTAATTTAATCAAGCACAAGGCAAAACTTCTTTCAAATTACTATAGACATTGGAGACATCCCAGAAGAAGACTTTTAATTAAACTGTTATAAATGTTTAATCAAGGTAGCTGCCTGTTCTTTATTTATCTAGTGCTACTCTTATAGAAATACTATAAGCCTGAGACTTCACAGACAGACTTTGTTTTTTCACGGTGTAGTAGACTTGAGCATTGACTCATAGACGGCTTTCTCTTTATTGTGTCTAGAGAAAAGCTCTGATCTCTACAGATTTCATTCTTTGTAGATCTTCCTTTTGGCTAAGATCAAATGTAGATCTCCATGTATCTTGGCATCTATCTTTTCTTCTCCCACCCCCCCCTTCTCCTTGCTTGTTATATCTCAAAAGAGATTAATTCAAGATACAATTCCAAATCTGAAATCTTATCTTCTGATTCATTTAAACAAATATGGGGAAGAGATTTTAGGCATATTACATTCTGGAGTGAATTTCCTCTTGATCTGTGAACCTGTGAAATCTGCACTAGAAGCCAACAGCTTCCAAAGCACCATGATGAAACAGGTGACATTCCCTTTAAAAATGTGAGAAATTGTAAAGAGCATGGGTTGGGTCAGGTACAGTTTTATCTTCAGACTGATATGTTTATTTTTTTAAAAGAAGCAAGATCTTCGACACAGGGAAATGGCGTGGCGCTTCCTCTAGGAATAGAAATAACCTATGATTCAGCAATCCTTTTACTTGATGTATAGACCCAGGAGAGCTAAGAACCGTGACATAAGCAGATATATGCACACCTTTGTTTGTCACAGCATTGTTCACAGTTGCAAGAAGATGGACACAAATAGCCATCAGTGGAAGAGTGGGTAAGGAAACTTTCATACAGTCACACAATGGAATGCTGTGCATCACTAAAGCTGTGACGCACCACATGACATGGCTGAATTTGGAGAACATTATGCTGAATGAAATTAGTCAATCACAAAAGGATCAGTATTGTATGAAACTATTAATACAAAAGAAAAAAATTCAGATAAACGTCTTCATTCCTAAAGAAGCAGACTTGTTGGTTAACCATGGTAGAGGGGAAGGGAATGCAGGGGAAGCAATTAGCTATAAGAAAGTCATGGGCTGAGGCCCGGTGGCATAGTGGTTGTGCGCGGGACTGTGGCCCACTGGGATGGAGGTTCAATCCCAGCAGTGGGGCTGGGCCTCCTACTCCTACCACCGGAGAGCAGTGATGCCCCCCCCAAAAAAACAACAACAACAACAACAAAAAAAGAAAGTCATGTGTTAACTTGGGTAAAGGCGAAATACTGTTTTTCATGAGGGAAAAGCAAAATCAAGGGGATTGGGCAGGAGGGAAGGACAAACTTTTTTTTTTTTTTTGGTGGGGGCATTACTGCTCTCTGGTGGTGGGAGTAGGAGGCCCAGCCCCACTGCTGGAATTGTACCTCCGTCCCAGTGGGCCGCAGTCCCGCACACAACCACTACACCACTGGGGCTCAGCCCCAAAGCTATGTTTAAGAAATAACTTTATGTAAAGAAATAGTCACATCTCCAGGAACCATGCCAATCCCAACCAACTACAACTACAACTTAAATCATTGGATCCAATGCTAGTAAGGACCCACTGCGGACTCATAGCTGTAGGCAGGTGACTCAGATAGGTGAAGCAGGATGAAGGAATATCACAGGTCAGTTGATGCAGAGTCATGTGGATCCAAGGTCAGAGGAAACATCACAGGGCACTGTAGCTTCTTGGGGCTGCATGTGGCTGTCTCTGGAGGGGGGCACAGAGTCCCAATTTGCAGGAAGATGATGGGGCAGGGAAAGAGGGGAGTGGTTCTTAATGTGTTAAAAGGTCACAGGTACCAGGAGGCATCATCAGGCTATGATCTCATAGGTTGGATGCCACCTCTCCACAAGTGCAAGTTGACGTAAAACCTAAGTGCCATGAGTGTCCTTGTCAACTCAACACCTGTACACAACACTTTAACCACATAAAATCTCCAAAGACAATGGTAAAATCATGTTTGTGCTTAACAGGATAAACTAAAACTCCCAACAACTGAAAGCGTATGATCCCATTTAATCTTCTATTCTGTAAGTGAACAAAACAGAAATATTCTCTGCCTAACAGTTGCAGTATGGTGAACACCTAAAGTTTAATCCTGTAATCCTATCAACATGTTCCCCTACCCATGAAAGTGTGTAAACTAGTCTTTTCAAGCCTTCATCTACCTCCATTTTGGGTATCCAATTTCTAAACAGTACATTTCTATCAACCCAGTGTTCTGAGGAGACAGGCATGTTTTTTGATATGAAGAATGTTCATTCCAGTTGCAAGCTTTCATCCATAACCGAAGTCAAATCTAGAGCAGGCCATCCATCCAGTTCGTAAGCAGCGTGTTCAAGTTCATAGGGTCAGACATCATCTTCACTTGGTTGGGTTCTGGTTGACTCAGTCCTAGCCATTCCAAGTAGGTCACTTGGTACTGCGGCAAGCTTCAGACCACTGGCCCCTTCACTTACTTTCAACAATCCTAGTTCCCTTTGGCTAGGACATTGCCATAGGTTCAGATCCTGAGCAACTCTTTAAACTTCAGACTAGCTGACCTGTTTTCATTTTTCCTCTAGTGCCTATGAGCCAGGTGCAGGGCTGTCAGTGACCAGAGTCAATTCTTCTCTTTCTTGCTGCATATTCCCCTCACTTCCATGCAATAAGTGGATCCAGGTGGTCACTTAGCAAGCATTTCAAGGTGCCCAAAGGTTCCCTTTAATGTTCAGCCCTTAAAAAGTTTTCTCATGGGGCTGAGCCCCGGTAGCGTAGTGGTTGAGTACGGGACTACGACCGACTGGCTTGGCGGTTGAAATCCAGCAGGAGCAAGGCTGGGCCTCCCACTCCCACCAGAGGACAGTGATGCCTAAAAAAAAAAAAAAAAAGTTTTCTCATGGCCACAGATTTTTTTTCTTTCTCTTTATATTTATTTATTATTTTTATTTTTTTGTGGGCATCACTGTCCCCTGGTGGTGGGAGTAGGAGGCCCAGCCTTGCTGCTGGATTTGAACCTCCAATTCAGTGGGCCGCAGTCCCGCGCACAACCACTACGCTACCAGGGCTCAGCCCTATTTTTTTTTTTTTTTTGACATCACTGTCCTCTGGTGGTGGGAGTAGGAGGCCCAGCCTTTGCTCCTGTGGAGCAACTACTATGCCTCCAGGGTTCAACCCTCTTTCTCTTTTTAAAAACAGTTTTATTAGCATCCCTGATTCTTATCAGAAGGCAGTTGACTTGGTCTAGGGTGGGGTGGGCTACTAGAGAGCAGCCTTGTGCTTAATAGAAACATTTTTAAGTTGGCATTTTTATGGGGGACATAGTGGGAAATAACTTTTAGTGAGGAGAATGTTGACTTTTTGCATCTTGAGCAAGTGTTTTGCCTGCGGATGTACCCAGACTAGAAAGTATGACTGGGATTCATTTCCAACTCATGAATGACTGACTCTCCATCAGAGTCTGCCTCTAGGGAGACATAGAATTTGTCTGTATATACTCTCATCCTGGTTGCTGGTTTCTCTTAGTCTTAGGCCC
>PVJH01044523.1:0-12955 GCA_004026705.1 Nesogale talazaci | reverse complement strand
GTCCCTGAGTTGTAATTCACTAGATGCCAACTAATAGCAGCATGCATGTGTTCATAAAAATGTATATAAGAAGAGAAGCACGCATGGAAAATGGGAAGAATTGTTCTTCAGTGCGCTTCAGTGCAATTAGATAAATGTAAAATAAAATAAGACCATGTTGAGATACCAGTCAACACGTGCGATTTTACATTAAATTGGCAAAAGTAAAGGCAATGTCAAATGACCGCAACTGGATTTTTCATGTTTGGGGTGTTTAAAATTGTGCTTCTACTTTGGAAGACACATACCTTGTTAATTAAACACTAATACCCGTTGGGTCCAGGAAATGTATGGGAAACATCCTAGTAACCGTTTTGATTTTATTTATTTTTTATTTATTTATTTATTTTATATATATATATATATATATATATATATATATATTTTAGGCATCACTGCCCTCAGGTGGTGGGAGTAGGAGGCCCAGCCTTTGCTCCTGGGAGCCGGAATTGAACCTCCATCCCAGTGGGCCGCAGTCCCGCGCACAACCACTACGCCACCGGGGCTCAGCCCCCGTTTTGATTTTAAAAAACCAAACGTTTTTATTTTTAATAATGCTCAGTAACAATGAACAAGTAAGTTGTGTCATGGTTGCACCGTGGAGCAGTCCACTTGAATGAACAATACCAATAGTTACACGCAACAATGTAGAGGAAATCGTAGTCTTGGGAGATGTGAAAAGATCAAATATTAACAAAACAAAGCTTTAGCGCCACTTGTGGTAAAATTGCTTACTGTTTTTTAAGCTAAAGAAATAGGATAGAATTCAGGAAAAGTCATAAAATTTTTTTCCTTATATTGATGCCTGGTTTGGTAGCTGCATGAACTTCACTCTTTCTCGCTTTATCAGGACTTCCACCACTCCGCCATATTTCGTAGCTTTCTAAGCAGTGTATACACGTGTAAGTGCTAAAACAACCTTTCATTTTTCTTCTTTTATCCCTTTTACCAAGTAATTTGTAGTAGCACAATAGAAATCATGTTTATGTAGAGTTCCCGGAATTTCTAATCTTTGTTTTATTGGGGTTTTTTTGTGGGCATCACTGCCCCCTGGTGGGAGTAGGAGGCCTCACCTTGCTCCTGGAAAGCTGCTGCTGGGCCACAGTCCCGCACACAACCACTACACCACTGGGGCTCAGCCCTTTCTAATCTTCTTAAACTGTCTTCATTCATGCATTCATCGTAGCACTTTCTGCTGCATGCTAGACATTACGCTAAGTACAAAGATGACTACCAAGTGGTCTCCGATTTTCTGAGTACTAGAGTTGAAGAATGTATGATAGACATACAAATGGCACAGATGAAGGGAAAGACTCCCCCCCCCCAAAAAAAAACCCCAAAACTTTAATGCTCATTTGTTTTTATGATATGGGGAATATAGTACATTTGGAATTTGTTCCACCAGGTCAGACTGTTCATCAAGCTTTCTATTTAGAGGTTCTGTAAAGATTGTGTAACTAGGCTGAGCCTTGGTGGTGTAGTGGTTGTGCGCAGGGATGGAGGTTCAATTCCAGCAGCGGCTCCACAGGAGTAAAGACTGGGCCTCCTCCCACCACCAGAGGGCAGTGATGCCCCCCCCAAAAACCAACCAACCAACAAACAAAGATTGTGTAACTATGTGTGACAAAAAAGGCCTGATTTGTGGCAGGCGGGTGACTGGTTTTGCTACCACAGTGCACCTGCTATCTCAGTGCTCCAGTTTTTAGCAAAAACCATCCTGCCTTTCTTAGCCACTCACCTGTCCTTGGTCCATGCAGCTTCTTTTTGTTTCCGTAATTGAAGAGGGAATGAAAGGACGGTAATTTGAAGACATAGAAAAGGTGAAGAATAAAACAGGGAAGTGCTATCTATCGGCACAGATGAGTTTGAAAAATGTTTCCAAGAATGGAATCACAGATTTGACAAATATATTAAGTGTAATGGAGAGTACTTTGAAGGTGATGATGTTGTTTTGTAAACAAAATTTAAATACATCATTTGGGAAGGTTTCCATTTTGGAGGGGTATCCCTCATGCATTAAGTCACTGAAAAAAAAATGTTATAGATTTGACCTTGAGGAAACGAAATCTAAGAAGTCAAAGGAAAAAGAAAATCAAAGAACCCCGATCATTCAAGCTGAATGAAAGTTTGCTAGGTAAATATGGGAGGTAGATGGGGATGGGGTGAGGGGAAAGAGTGTCTTTTTCCTAGAGAACAGTATGATACAAACATGGAGGAGGGTAATTTTTCGCCGTGCCACACCCTGAAGCTAGACCTCTGTTCTTCAAGCTTTTTGAAATGTGCTTCCTAGAAAGATAGAGGTGTGCCTATGAGGGCTTTTCTTTCTTTGTGTAGTTTGAAACTTACATATACTCAATTCTTAATGTAAGTAATCTTAGTGAGTGTAGTGTAGTCATCTTTTTACCCCATTAGTTTATCTTGCAAGTGAATAAATTGAAGTCAGCTTTCCTCCACCTCCCTTCTTAGTGCTAGGAATTTTTCATTGGAAAATTTTAGGACTGTATCTGCAATGAAAGTGTTGAAATCGGTCTTTCAAGTATAGCTTTAGCTATCTGTGGAAATGCCTTACTATACTGTTCGGTGTTTAACCTGGTTTACATCTTCAACCAGACACCACTGCTTATGGCTGGGGGACAGAGTAACTCAGCTTTCATCACTTTCTTGGCCTTTGGCCCCTTTCTTTTCTTTTCTTTTCTTTTCTCTTTTTTATTTTTATTTTACTGGGAGCTCATACAACTCTTCTCACAATCCATATGTCCATCCTTTGTGTGAAGTACATTTGCGCATTTGTTGCCATCGTCATACTGAATGCATTTACTTTCTACTTGAGTCCTTAGTATCAGCTCCTCATTTGCCCCTTTATTTTCTAATTATTATTTTTATGAATATTTATAATAGAATTGCCATTGTAATGTTTAAGGAGGAATGTTGAGAACACATGTTGCCTTTGAATTTCATCTGGATACACACTTCCAAAAATGTTGTCTTCCCTCTGTGCCCAGTGGCAGCTATGATGGCTGGATTATGAGTCAGAGACCCTGGGCTGTTCCTGGTTCTGCCTGGGCCACCACTGTCCAGACAGAACCTCCTCATTTCTAGGTAGTGTATATCTTTGCATGCACTGGCATAACCCTGTACTCTGAGAATGAAGTGGGACAATAGCAGATGGCCAAGCATGCCACACAATAGGATTAGTATTGGGCTCCTCCTTCCCAGGGCTCTCCCCTATGGCTTGAAGTAGTTTTGTGTTACAGTAAATTTCTTATCTTTGTAATAAATCACTGACCTGGAAAATGTAATTGAGCATTTGAATCTGAGCTGCATTCATACTCTGTGTTAAAATTGTACAGCTTCTTGGTTGATTGATTATAAATGATAATGTAGCTTGGAGTTTAATTTGCTTACGCAGATGCTATCAACCTTCCCTTCTATGCTCTGTAACTTCTGTTTATTTCACTTTGCTTGCTTCCTCAGCCCCCTGGTTTTGGATATTTAGAGTTTTAGATTTAACTGTAGCAGAAAGCTGATTTATATTTATATAAAATTAGAAGAGATTCTTTGTCCTAGGCTAGTTTCTACAAGTTTCCTCTGTTATTTTATTTGGGGCAGGATCTGAATGACTGGGTTCTCGTTATGTTTTGTTTTCTGTGGGGTCTTGGGTAATGTACTTGTTATTTCCTTTACCTTTCTCATAAAAAGAAAAGGCAAATATATTTTAGCATACAAATACCATAAAACCAATTTTTACTAAATTATATAGAGAAAATGATTTCATTTTTTAATGCCATTTTATTGTTGTAAGGCTTTATTCAAATGTTTTCTAAATATTACTCTTTTTAAATCACAACCCATTACTGGCCAAGTTTACTTAAGAGAAGACCAGATAGGTTGAGTCATAATCAAATTTTGAGTTTGAATTTATTTTATTTCTCTTTCATACTTAATAGAATTCAGTTTAGGAAGCTTTTTTTGCTTAAAAAGAATAGCTATACACAAATCTTTGAAATATTTTGGGGAAAAAATCCTGAATGTCTAAGTAAAGTTTAATTGATGATGACAACATTTTTTTACTGGTAACTCTCTATGTGAACTTATTTTGCTCCAGGCACCGTTTTCCCTTCTTATCAAGTATGTCTTTAGGAAATAGAGGGCTAAATATGGAAAGTTAGATTCAACTTCTAATGTAAGAGAAATTGACTATTTTTAAACAATGTAGGTATTGACACAAGTGATAGTGATTTGACCATGATTTTAAAACGATTTTCTTTTTAAAAGGGTATCTTAGTTTAGCCTTGTTATGAAATATAAAATTTATGAGTGTATGTAGCACTTCTACTTCCAGAACACTATTCTCCCCAAATTAAAACTCTAAAGATATAAATACAGTAAACTTCAGATGTAAGTGATTTGAATAGCAATAGTAACAGCACTGCTTAGTGGTAGATTAAAAAAAAGATCTTTGCTGTGAAGTTGATTCTGACTCATAGGGACCCAGTAGTAATCCCGCAGAACAGGGCAGAACTTCTCTGTAGGGTTTCCAAGGCTCTGATTCGAATTTAAGGGTTGGCTTTTCAGTCTCTGCCAGAGAAGCTGTCAGAGTCCCGTGAATCCGCGCTGCACCGCATCTGTACCGTTGTTGTTGCCCAGTGCATTACTTTGGGTAGTATCCACATCTTAATAGTGCCAAGTCTTCCAGTTTAAGAACATGCTTATTTGTTTTTAACATGGACTTTTTGTTTATTTGTATCTCCTTTTATTTCTTTCAGCAATGTTTTAGAATTTTCAGAGTACAAGTTATTATTATTTTTTTGTTTTTTGGGGCATCACTGCCCTCTGGTGGTGGGAGTAGGAGGCCCAGCCTTGCTGCTGGATTTGAACCTCCAACCCAGTGGGCCGCAGTCCCGCGCACAACCACTACGCCACCGGAGCTCAGCCCCAGAGTACAAGTTATTTACCTTCTTGGTAAAGTTTACTCCTAGGCAGTTTGTATTTTTTTCAATGCTATTTTAAATGAAGCCATTTTCAAAATTTCTCAGGTTCACTCCTTGTGATATATAGAAATAGGAATAATTTTTGTGTGCTGACTTATCTGCCTGCAATTTGACTCAGTTTATTAGTCATAGTAAAGCAGTCTTCTTGTGGAATCTTTGGGGTTTTCTGTACAAAAGAGTGTGTCATCTGCAACTGGAGAGTTGTACTTCTTCCTTGTCAGTCTGACTGCCTCCACTTGCCAACCCCCCATTTGTCCTGTTAAAACAACTTCTAGTACAGTGATGAATAGAAAGAATAGAAAAAGACAATATTTTTTTGTGTTCTATATTTTAGGAGGAAAGCTTTCAGGTGTTTACCATTAAGTATGATGGTAGTGGTGAACTTTTCATAGATAGAATTTAAGAGTTTGAGGAAGTTTGTTGAGTATTTTTATCATGAGAATAGTGAGTTTTATTATATGATTTTCCTGCATATGATAAGATGATCATAAGGTTTCCTGTCCTTATGGTGTATTACATATTGAACCAGCTTTGCATTCCTGGGATAATGATGGCTGTCTTTTTAAGGAGCCTTATATTCTCCTTCTGTAAGAGTTAAGAGTCTTGGTCTGCCAACATTGTCTTAGATATACAAGGAATGAAGAGTGAGTCTAACTGAGAGATTCTGGCCCAGGATCAATATTTTATTTTCAATATTAAGGTAGAGGTGCCCACACTTTTTCAGCATGCAAGCTACTTAAAAAACGATCGAGTCAAAATGCTCTATGTACTACATATTTATTTGTTACATTTATTCATAAACACATTGAGAATTCTTTTTATGTACAATGTATGTTTATGTACACCTTGCATAACTGTTTGAGTTCATATTCCAAAACACAATTAACTGTGTACATTTTTTTGTCATTACCTGAGTTTATTCTGATGACTTGCACTGAATGACCAGGAATGCATAGTCCAGATAGTAGCTGTTGACAGCCAGCCTCAAGCACCCTTCCAAATGGTCATCCATCATGGTGGAACGGTGCTTGGACTCAATGATTTTTATATGGGAAAAGACTGATTCACATCAATAAGTAGAGCCGAGTAATGCAGTCAAGGAGGCAGCACATTTTCTCGTGCTTGGGTACTTTACTTCTACAAGTAAGTTCCAGAACTGTTCATGCGCTCTGGACTTCCACTGAACGATGGCTTATAGTGTCAAAATCTCATCTTCCAGTCCGGAAGAGTTCGGGTGAAACAGTGTTGCAATTTTTCATGCAAGTGAATCAACCTCAGCATCTTCCCAAAAAGGATATCACAGGAAGGTAGCAACTAGCTCCAACATATCAGCTGGCTCAAGCAAAGAATAGTCTTGAAAGCATTTGACTTAGCTTGCCAGTTTTGTGGCACTTTGCGCAGTTGTTGGCACGTGCGTTTGACACCTAAGTTTGCATTTGATTGGCAGCGCTGTATATCAGTTAAGTGATGGGATTGATGAATGGCATATGTCTATTTTTTAATGCCATGTGATCTACCCACTCTACATTTGCGATCGACTAGTAGATCGTGATCAATTTATCGAGCACTTGTGAGATAAAGGCTCTGTGGAGCGAGCCTCTCTGAACAGCTTGATTCACACGATCAGTTTGCTGCTGCCATCTGCTTGAAACAACTGCAGCGGCTTCCTCTTTCCTTAGATGCTGTCTTCAGTGAGCCAGGTGATTGAGAGAAGTCTTTGGAGATTGTTTTCCCCCCCTAGAGCTGTAGCCTAGAGGCAGGCTTTCACCTTTTCTCCTACGATGAGGACCTCAAAGCCAGAGTCATCAGTTCCACTTGGCTAGGAAGAAATCCCCCGCGTGGAAGCCTGCTAGCTCCTGACAACTGGCAGTGTGGATAAAGGCCAACAGAAGCTGGTGGTAAATGTGTGCCCGTGTGGGCCTGCTGTGCAGCTCTGACGACGTCAGCTTCGAGCAGCTCTGCAGCTTACTACCTCTGGTGTCGTCTGCTTTCCTTTGAAAGCCAAAGGCAGGCTCTATATAATATTCGTAGGCAGTTTCTACCTCCTTTCCAGCCCAGAAAATGGAAATGTGCTCTTGTTAGAGAGGTTATCATTTTAAGGAAAATGTCTTTTTTCCTCTAAATAGTGATTTTAAAAATAGGCCATTCCTGATTTCTTAATTATTAGATCTCCTTGTGGTTAATAAATGGGAAGTATAAACCAAATCAATATTTACCCCCCCACCCCACCCCCACTTACCATTGAGGACATACAGAAGTACATCATTTTATGGAGCAATCATTTGTACTAGTTTTCAATGTTAGAAATAAATTCCTTAAGTAAAAGAAGGGAAACTTGTAGCCATTTTATTGTGAAGTGTGCGTTAGTCTACATGTTTGTAGAATAACCTAGCTTTTGTATATTCCTTGAAGAACAGACTAAGCAGACTATTTAAATGACTGATACTGAAACGTTGAGATCAAGTATTTTTTATTCTACCCATAAACTTTAGTGTGTTGTGTTTGGGCGTGTCTCTCAAAAAAGGTGGCCACAAGGAAGAGACGAGCCTGTCAGGGCGCAGTATAGCATTGAAGAAACATACAGTTTTCCTCTAGTTCTTAATGCTGACCCTCCTCCCCCACCTTTCATGACTCCAATCCTACCTTACAAATCTACCCGGCTAGACCAGAGGATGGGCACTGGTGCAGAGAAGAGCTCTCAACACAGGGAATCTGGCACAGATAAACCCCTCAGGACTAATAATGAGTGTATCAATACCAGGAGGGGAGAGAAAGGGGAACCAATCACAATGATGATAAATTCACACACAGAGAGAGACAGACAGACAGACCCAATCACAATGATGACAAATTCACACACAAAGACAGACAGACAGACAGACAGACACACACACACACACACCCTAGGGGGGATGAACAACAGAAAAGTGGGTGAAGGGAGACAGCAATCAGCATAAGAAACAAAAAATAATAATAATTTACAAATTATTAAGGGTTCACGAGGGGGGGGGGAATGAGGAGCTGATACCAAGGGCTCAAGTAGAAAATATTTTGAAAATGATGGCAGTGAATGTACAAATGTGCTTGACACATGGATGTATTGATTGTGTTAAGAGCTATAAGAGTCCCCACTAAAATGATTAAAAAAAAAAAAAAGATGTCCTTTTGTATTTTCAGTGGTTTAGTACCTGTATCCTTCATCTGTGATTTAGTAGACAGAACATGGTGATATATTTTTACTATAAGTGATCATAGTAATTCATACTTTATTAACAAACACGATAATGATGAGTTCTGGTAGGGTCGTGGGTTAGATGTTGGGCTATTAACTGTAAGGTCTGTGGTTCAAACTGACCAGTCACTCTGTGGGAGAAAGATGAGGCTGGCTATTCCCCTAAAGATTAAGTCTCAGAAACTTGATGACAGTGGGTTTAGTCTTTCTATTTAATAAGAAAGATCAAAGGTCAGCAGTTCAAATCTATAAGCTGTTTGGGGAGAAAGGTGGCAGTCTGCTCCATAAATATTACAGCCTTGCAAACCGGATGTGGGGCACAGTTTCTTTGCCCTTGAGGGTCACTATTAGTCAAAATCAAAGTGATGGTAATGGATTGGGTTGTTTGTTTTAAATGAAGACTAGTTAATGAAAAAATGCTTTGTCAGATTTTTGAGAGTCAACATAAATGTTTCAAATAAAACTGACTTCCAAGGGGATCAGTTGGGCCAATTCAGTTTAAGGCAGAACGGTCAGCTCGGAAGATTATGGTGACTGATTTTAGAATTCCAAAATCAAGCAAACGTATAAATGCAAATTCACTGCCATCACTGACATGCAAATTCAAGTCGATGTTGACTCATAGTGACCCTACCTGACAGGGTTGTGAGTTTATGAATTTCTTCACAGGAGTAGAAAGCACTGTCTCTCGCCTGAGGAGCAGCAGTTTTGAACTGCTATTCTTGTGGATCACAGCCCAACTTGTAGCCACTGAACCTCCAGGGCACCTCTTTTGGGAATTACAGGAAGTCATATGGATAGGTTTTCTCAAAGGAGATGACAGAAGGGCTTGTAGTGAGGAAGTTGTTTTTGTTTGTTTGTTTTAAATGAAACCTGCACTGGTGTTAAGAAAGAAGGCTTAGATTCATAATCAGCACATATAGAAGCAGCAGTCAAGAACTCAAATGAGGTAAAATTGCTGTAAAATTGGGCAAAATTGTTGTAAAAGAAAAACTCCAAATTCACTGCCACCGAGTCAACTCTAGCGTGTAACCTATAGGATAGAAAAGAACGGCCTCTGTGGGAGTCATGTAAATCTTCACATGAATAGAAACCCTCATCTTTCTCCTTCAGAACTGTTGGTGGTTTTGAATTTCTGGACTTGCCAAGCTTATAACCCACTACTCCATAAATTGCTCCATAGCAGTCACCTTGGGGACTAAGTATGCTAACCCAAAACATAGTATTTTCAATTACTTCATCTCATGGGGAAGCTGAACAGGAATAAGGAAGACTGGAGACGAATTCAAGCCTTTGAATTACATTGTGACCAATAAGGGAGATACTGTGAATTGCCAAAGGCGCCCCGGTGGTGTGTTGGGTCGCTAAGCCTCATGATGCTTGATGGTTCTAACTCACCAAGTACTCTGTAAGAGAAAGATGAGGCGTTCTTCTTTTTTTTTTTTTTGGTGGGCATCACTGCCTCTGGTGGTCATAGAGCCGCCGCTGGATTTGAACCGCCAAGCCGGTGGGCCGCAGTCCTGCACTCAACCACTTACACCACCGGGGCTCAGCCCAAAGGCTTTCTTCTCTGTAATGGTTTGCAACCTCCGAAACGCCCCGAGGCAAGTCTACTCTGGCTTACAGGGTCGCTCTAAGTCTTCATTGACTCAATGGCAGTGAGTTTTGAGTTTTACAGACCGCCAGAAGAGCACACAACTCTGTGTCAGAAGAAATACAGCCGGCATGTGCCTTAGGAAGGAGGATGGCAAGACAACTTCTCACATCCTTTAGACAGGTTATCAAGACAAGGCAGCCCACGGAGAAAGGCATCAGGCTGAGGAAAACCGTAAACAAGATGCATGGACACAAGTGGTTGCACAAATGGGCTCAAACTGCAGCAGTTGTGAGGCTGGCACGACACTTGCATTGCTCTGTTCTGTTGTCTGTAAGATCGCTGTCAATCAGAACTAACATGGTAACACCTCACCACACAAAGAATGAAAGTCCAAGCCTGCGATTGCTCATAGTACTCGATTCTGAATTTACCATATTTCTTCATTGACCCTCTAGAACAGTGGTCTCAACGCATGGGTTGCGACTCCTTTGGGGGTCGAATGATCCTTTCACAGGTTGTCCGATTCATAATAGTAGCAAAATTATAGTTATGCAGTAACAATGAAAAGAAATTTATGGTTAGAGGGTCACCACACCATGAGGAACTCTATTAAAGGGTCGCAGCATTAGGAAGGTTGAGAACCACTGCTCTAAAAGAACTTAAAAACAAACCCTTCATCTATGGAATGAAAAAGCGCCTTAAAGGGTTTGTGCTAAATTGATTAATGCAGGAAATGTTTGAAGGTTGGTTTCAGGGGTGGGGGGTTGTACATCTTTTCTGAGCAGGAGGATATGTGCTTGTCTAAATATAGTTAATGATGGCTGTTTCCCGAGATTAATGAACCAAAATTTACCTTGAACATTTAATGCCAAATATGAAGATGCACAACTAGGATAGGAGTGCAGGATCCATGACTATTTGTGGAGACATGAGACAAACAACTCATGAAGACTGGGGACTAGGCTCTGTATATGGATAGAGGTAAATTCATGTGTATGTAGTTGTGTAGTAATAAGTAATATATACTAAGGAGCTTTGGTGGTGCAGTAGTTAAGAGCTAAGCAGCTAATTGAAAACTCAGTGATTAGGGTTAGGTAAAAAATTAAAGAATTGAAAAAAAGAAAACTCAGTGATTGGGACCCACTAATGACAATATGGAAGAAAGTCATGCATATTTGCTTCTGTAAAGCCTAGAAAACCATGTGGGACAGTTTCTCTCTTTTTTTGCAGGGCAGTGGTACTCAACCTTTTTGCTGAATATTTTTCATCTTGTATTCTTGAATCTGGGAGCTCTGTTGGCACAGGAGTTAAGTGCTCTCTTGTTAGCTGAAAGGTTGGCTATTTGAATTCCTCGTGGCTCCATAAGAAAAGCATGTGGTTTACTGCCTCCATAAAGATTTACAATTAAAAAAAAAATCTACAGCCTTAGGGGAGCTTTGGTGGTGCAGTAGTTAAGAGCTAAGCCAGAGCTAGAAACCCAGTCAACTAGATGGCAGCAGATTTACTTTTTGAGTAGTTTTATTTCTACTTTGTTTCTCAAGTTCATCCCTTCTTTAGGCCCCTCTCTTCTCTTGTTTGACCTGATCAGAAACTCCAAAAGGACAGCCTTTAAGTCAGTTCTGATTCTTGGCAAACCTACGAGGCAGGCTAGCTTTCTGAGCTGAGACTGTAGCTCTTGACAGGAGTAGAAAGCCTCACCTTCCTTCGGAGGAGTAGCTGGACTATTGACTTTGAGGTTATCAGCCTGACATGTAACCAGACTATGCAGCCAGTGCTCTTTGCTTGCACGGATAGAGCCTCGCAATTGGCCTCTATGCCAGTCCCCTTAAATTTCTACTCCCGGGCTGAGCCCCGGTGGCGTAGTGGTTGTGCGCGGGACTGCGGCCCACTGGGACGGAGGTTCAATTCCAGCAGTGGGGCTGGGCCTCCTACTCCCACCACTGGAGAGCAGTGATGCCCACACACAAAAAAAAAATTTCTACTCCCTACCCATCAGGATGATCTTTCTTAAATAAAAATTTGAACAGACCATTTCTTTGCTTAAAACTCAGCAATAGTTGCCATCTCTCATGACACCTGTGCTTCTTAGGATGACGTGCTTGGTTTCCAATGACAGAAACTTACTCTTTAATCATATAATAAGATAATAAGAACAGTGGTATTCATTCTTCTTTTCTGAGATTAATATACGGCCTGTAACTGTTATTCAGTAAATTCTTTTGGCACAAGTTAATGCATGTAAATGTGTTTTAAGGGATGAATGACTACATTATGAAATTTCACTAAAGAATAATCTTTCCTTATGTAGTTGGCTTGTCGTTTTTAGTGTCTACTTGTTACATTCTGTGTCTTCCCATGATTTTTGTATCCAGGAAACTGTGTTGACTAGAGAAATAAATCAAGTGACACTCCTGTATGTGTAAGGAAGAGCTTTATCTATAGAAGTAATTATATATCAAGAGAGTATCCCGGTCCAGCCCAGCTCAAGCCCATAAATTCGCTACTAGTCCATAATTCTCTCTCAGGCTCAGGAAGCCACATGGAATGATGCAGAACATCACCGGCGGTTGGGTGCAAAGTCTTGGGGGCATCCATGACTGTATAAGCATCCCAGGGCTCTGGCAGGTATCAGAGTGGCTCGCCAGCAGGAAGATAAAGAAGAGCAAGAGAGGGGAAGTTTCCAGGGTCTTCCTTTTGAGAAGGCCACGCACACAAGGAGGTGCACACGTTGGACTGTGACCTGGTTGACTGGCTAGACTCTACCCCTACACTTTAACACGAAACTGTGATCACCAAGAAACCCTCTCGGCATGTAGAACGACATTAAGAACAACGCTCATCGTGGCCCTGGGTGCAGCAGAACGGAGCTCCGCCTGGTTCTCACCACTGCCCTCCTTGCCCTCATTGTGAGCCCTTTGTTGCAGCTGCTGTGGATGCCTTTTTTCTCTGGCTCTAAGTCCTGGACTTGAAGTCTTTCTTTTCCCCTTCTGGATTTGAAGTCTTGCATGCAATTGTGAAACCTTTAGAATTAAATTATTTCTACAGAAAACACACACAATTTTGTTCTACTTGTTTCCATCTTAAAACATGGCAATC
>PVJH01044522.1:0-12956 GCA_004026705.1 Nesogale talazaci | reverse complement strand
ATGAGCTGAACTTGACAGCCAATGACGGGTAAGATCAGGAGCACTCTTTACCAACCTAAGACAGGCCATGGTGACATTAGAAGGCCATTGACCGATGACGGGTAAGGACTGAGTGTGTGTCCTGACAACCTAAGACAGGCAGAGTTCCCGGGAGGATATTACTTGAAAAAATAAAAAAGGGGGACCTGTCAGGAGCCGTTCGGCCCAGACATGCTTGACCTGACTACAGGCTGGATATGCCTGAACTCTGTTGCAGTTTGTTGCCTGAGGTTTGTAGTTTGTCACCTTTATAACTGTAAACAGCCCTGGCCTCTGAAGCCATTCACTTGTTAATTTTGAAGATCACGATATGCTAATTGCCTAAGCTTGCTTGTCCTATAAAACTGGCTTACTTCTCCCAAATCAGAAAAAAAAAAGAACCCCACCCCACCCCATCCCAGAAAAGATGTAACTACTGAAACAACGTATGTATGTATGCATGTATGTATGTATACATTATGATGAGTGCTGTATGAGTCCCCAATAAAATGAATTAAATAAAAATAAAAATAAAAAAATCTAAAAAAAAAAAAAAAAAACCATCCCCACACAGAGGCTTCATTGACTACTCATTGTTTAACTCCAGGTTGACAACTAGACTTCACCCCTAGACTTCCAACCATGAAATGAACACAAGTTCATGACTGCCACACAGGTCATAGCTAGACTTTTTACTTTGGAAGTGTTAGGGAGATAGATAGCTCCTTGAAGTTTGGACACATACTGACTACCTGGGAGACATTGCAGCTAAGACACATGCTAGTGACCTGGGAGCTAGAGTCACAACCATGAAGACCCCAGCCAGCACTGAGAGGCCTACAACAAGACTTTGTTAACCTGTGATTGTCCTGCATTTAGCATTATTGCATGTGTTACGTGAGTCTGAAGAGGACTATAGATTGTTATTGGACATATGGGCTAATATCTGGACAGGGCTGAGATATTTTCTCAGTATTCAATTTTTCATGTGTATAAAGCTCTTTTTTATATGCATATGAGTATGTCTATGAATTTGTTTCTCTTTTCTACTCAGAATAACACACCTCATATTCAATTGAAAAGTTGGAAAATAAATAAGGACAACTAAATAATTCATCATTTTAACTGTGGTGTTAATGAAGCATTTTAAACTGATGCTGCTAGAACAAACAGGTTTGTCTTGTAATAAATACACCTAGAGCCTTAAAGGCTTGAAAGTAAACAAGTGACCATCTAGCTCAGAAGCAACAAATTCACATGGAAGAAGCACACCAGCCAAGGTGACCACAGGAGGTCAATAGAATCAGCAGTCATCAAAGAACAAAAATTATATCAACACGTGCCCACCTTCCTGTTATGATCACTGAATAAAAAAGGAGTGCATTAGCAAATGTGGTGAATAAAGCTGATCTTGTCCAGCTATCAAAAGATATATATCTGGGGTTCTAAAGGCTTGAAGATAAACAGAAAGCCATCTAACTGAGAAGCAACAGAGCTCACATGGAAGTAGCTCACCACGCTGTGTGATACAGGAGATGTCAACAGGATCAGTTATTAGGCATCAAAGAACTGAAAACTATATCATTGTAAATGAGGGGGAGTAAAGATTGGAAACCCAAAGTCCATCTGTAGTGCAGTGACATCCCCTTACAGAAGGGTTTTTAGGAGGAGACAGACAAGTAAGGGTACAGTGTAGCAACTATGAAATATGCAACTTCCCTCTAGTTCTTAAATTCTACCTCCCTCATTCTATCATGATCTGAATTCTACCTTACAAATCCAGTTAGACCAGAGGATGTACACTGTTACAGATCGGAACCAGAAACATGGGGAATCCGGGAGAGATGATCACTTTAGGACCAATCATGAGAGGAGTGATACTGGGAGGGTCAAAGTAAGGTGGAGTAAAAAAGGGGAGCTTATTAAAAGGATCTACATGTAACCTTCTCCCTAGTTTATGGACAACAGGGAAGTGGGCAAGGGGGCGCATTGGACAGTGTACAATATGACAAAATAATAACAATTTTTATAACTTATCAAGGGCCCATAAGGGAGGGGGTAGTGGGGAGGGAGTGGAAAGAGAAGGAGCTAATATCAAGGGCTTAAGTAGAAAGAAAATGTTTTCAGAAGGATGATGACAACAAATGTACAAATGTGCCTTGCATACAATAGGTGTATGTAAAGATTGTGATGAGTTGTTTGAGCCTCCAATAAAATGATTGTAAGAATAAAAGACTTGAAAGTAAACAAGTAGCAATCCAGGTCAGAAGCAAAAAAGTCTGCGTGGAAGAAGCATGCCAGCCTGTGTGACTATGAGGTGTCAAAGGGAGCAGGTGTCTGGCATCAAATAACTAAAAATTATATCATTATTAAGGAAGGGAGGGCTGAGCCCCAGTGGCATAGTGGTTGTGTGTGGGACTGCGGCCCACTGGGTTGGTGGTTCAAATCCAGCAGCAGCTCTCCAGGAGCAAGGCTGGTCCTCATACTCCCACCAGCGGGCAGTGATGCCCACAAAAGAAAAAGAAAGGAAAAAAAAGGAGGGGGAGTACTGAGTGGGGACCGAAAACCCATCAATAGGGAGGAGAGAAGCCAGCCATGATACAGTGTGGCAACAATGAGGTATGCAACTTTCCTCTAGTTCTCAAATGTTTCCTCCCACCCATGATCATGATCCTACTTCTACCTTACAAATCCGGCTAGACCAGGGGATGTACACTGGAGTTGGAAACATGGGGTATTCGGACAAACAATCCCTTCAGGACCAGGAGTGAGTGTGGTGATACTGGAGGGCTGAAGGATGGTGGAGTGGAAGGGGGTAACCAATTGCTGTGATCTACATATGATCTCTCTGGATTATGGACAGTGCGGAAGTGGGTTATTTAAGTGACACATTGAACTATGTACTATATGAAAAAGTAATAACAGTGTGTAAATTATTAAGGGTTCATGAGGGAGGGGGGCAGAAGGGGAAACATGGAGAGCTGGTACTAAGTGGCCGAAGTGAAGGGAAGGTGTTTCAGGGGTGATGATGGCAACAGGTGTGCAATTGTGGTATGCATACAATTGACATGTATGTTGATCATGATTGGAGTTGTGTGGGACCTCAATGGAGTGATTTAAAAGGCAAAAAAAGGAGGTGGAAAAAGGAGCTTATATCAAGGGTTCAAATTAGAAAATATTTGGAAATGAAGATGGCAACATGTGTACAAAAATGCTTGATACAAATGATGTAAGAGCCCCCAATAAAATCATTGGGAAAAAAATAAAAAATATAAATGTCATACAAAATCAAAAAGAAAGAAAGAAAGAAAGAAAGAAAGAAAGAAAGAAAGAAAGAAAGAAAGAAAGAAAGAAATACGGCCAGAATGATCCTCAGAAATGAAAACTGCAAGACTCCACCTCATGCAATTTGGACATGCTATTAGGAGAGATTATTCTCTGGAGAAGATCATCATGTTTGATCTCATAGATAATCACTATAAAAGCAGAATACTTTTTTTTTGAGGGGGCATCACTGCCCTCTGGTGGTCTTGTGTGCTATTCAGTGCTGCTCCTGAGAGCCGCCGCTGGATTTGAACTGCCAAGCCCGCAGGCCACAGTCCGGCACTCAACAACTACACCAATGGGGCTCAACCCAAAAGCAGACTACTTAATGAGATTGTTTGACACAGTACCTGCAACAATGGGTTCAAATATAAAAACCCATGTGAGGATGGTCCCATGACTTGGCATTGTTTTTGTTTCATTGTAAATAGGATAATTTTGAATCAGAAATAAAAAAAAAAGTAGAAAACTTACTTATCTCTAAAGAAGAAGACTAGCTCTTCTCTATAGAAGTATCAGTTATGCTTTCTCTTTCATTAATAATTGTTTCATAGTTCCTTTTTAAGAGAGAACAAAATAGAAACTTCTGGTTTCAATTCGTCGATATAGAAAGTTATAAAAATGCAACTGATTGACTTTTTATTAACCCATTAGGATGCAGGCAGAGTGTGTGTGTGGGGGGGGGGGCAGAGAGAAATTGCTGATAGCAAGGATGATTGTATGCCCTACTCGAGGGGAACAAATAACAGAATTGTAGGCGAATGTAGTAAGATAAGGCAAAATAATTAATACATGAAAATAACAATAAGGACTCATGAGTGAGGGCACAATGGGGAGCGGATATCAAGGACATCAAGAATAAAGAAAATATTTGGAAACTGTGGTAAAGACTGTACAATTATGCTGGCATAAGTGAATTATGGATTGTTATGATAGTTGTACAATCTCTATAAAAATTTAATTTAAAAAATTATTGATTAAAGAAAGAAAGCTTGATTGTATAATAATATGAATTAATTAACAACAGGAGAAAAATATCTTCCTTACAGCAGAATGTCAATTATTTAGTATTTAATATGCTATTTAATTTTGAGACTTTTTGAAAAATTACCATTCTACTCTCATAGCTCTAAATGTTGATTAAATCAGTATCATCATATACCAAAGTGAAGAGGTTAAAATTTTATAATGAAAAATGTATTTGTCTAGTCTCAGAAACAGGAAACTAACATGTAGCAACCTGTATATTCATCTTTAAGCAAGTGATCAAAATCAACATGACCAATGAAGGAACTCTTCCAAAATTGTATGCTTCCTGATATGGTGCATTGAGAAAAGCTTCTGGGATTTCCTTCCCCACCCACCCTCACATATAGTCTGAGAAACAAATCATGAAACATCAGAGAAACTCTCACTGAAAGACATCATAAAGACACCATGATGTCTTTTTATGTCTTTTATGGCACAGTGGTTATTATTGGCCTGTTAACTGTAGGTCAGGAGTTCAAAACCACCATTGCTGCCCAGAATGAATATGGGGCTTCCTACCCTCACAACCTCAAAACCCCACAGGAGCACTTCTACCATGGCTTATCGGGTCAATATGAGTTGCCATCAACTCGATGCCAGTGAGTATCTTTTTAGTATAATTTAATTGCCCTGTTTTCTAAAACTAAAGAAAAATAAGATTATGAAATATAACAACTGAAGGACTATGGTGTCACAATAAAATGAAACTTAATAGAAAAACATCTATAGCACAGGCATACATTAGCCTACACTAGAATTAGTCATTTTATAAGGATTGAATTTGGAACAATAAGTGCAACTTTACTAAAACTTGATAATAGTACCTGACAGTATGAAAATCCTCTGATTTTGATAATTTTATTGCATCTGTGCACTGATTGTCCTTTCATTAAAATAGATGCTAAAATGTTCAAGAGTAAAGGCACTTCTTACCAGCCATTTACTCTCAAGTGAATTTTTAAATGCTTTGTTGTTAAGTGCTATCAAGTCGGTTTTGGCTAAAAACAATCTTATGTACAACTGTTCTTATATCTGAGCTCATCATCCCCGCCAATGTGCAACTCAGTCATGTCGAGGGCTTTCCTCTTTTTTCCTGTCCCTCTGTTTTAGCAAAAATACTGTCCTTCCCCAAGAATTGTCCTCAAGAACCTAACGTGCTTGCGATGAAATCTTTCCATCCTTGCATCTATGGAGCGTTCTGCCTGCACTTTGTCCAAGACAGAGATTTGTTCTTTTAGAAGTCGATAATACTTTCAATGTTCTTTGTCAGCTTGATAATTTAAATGAGTCTGATGCAATTTTCCATATTCATTGTTCAAGTTACAAATGCATATAAGACAATTGAAGATATTGTGACTAGGATCAGCTGCACCTTTGTTTTCAAAGTAGCATTTTTGTTGTTGTATAGATCACTTTAAAGAGGTTTTGTGCAACAGATTTACTCAATGCAATATATTGCTTAACGAAGCTTCAAAAAGCTTACGCACAAATTTGATCAGCTTTCAGTTCTATCTTTCACAAATTTTTCAAATCCCTTTACAATTAAAAATAAAAACTAATTAGATTTGCTCTAACAATATTTCCTCTTTATTATGCTATCAATGGCAAAGATTTTTATCATTATCACATGAAATATTAAAATATTGTTATACTTCAAAAAGTGATGGAGTGTATAATAAATTTAAATCATGTGAACAATAATAAATCAAAGAATGGCCTAAAGATTTTGATATATAACCTTTCTCAAAAATTGCATTGATACAAGAATGAAAGGACAGTATTAAGAAGATACACTTTTTGAAATGAAGACCAAAAATCTCCTCTAGATCTCTAAAGTATCAGTTGCACATTTTGAATTCAGGAGATAAATGTAAATATTAATATATGGAAATATAAGCTGACATTTGAAGTTACATTTTCCACATTATTTTCCTCATTATCTTCACTATTATATTCCATTCAGATTATTATGGTACTAGGAAAGCATGTCTATAAGCACAAACATTATTTATTATATACGAGTGTACTAACTTCATTCAAATCTTGAAGTAGTAAACCCATCATGTTCCCCTCTCCAACTATTTCTCTTACTTGTCTTATATTCATTAAAAGTCAATGCCCTTGAACTTGTTTTCCTTTTACTAGAATTGTTTTCCCCAGACATTGACAAGGTTTTCTCTTTGATTCATGTTTAATTAATTCTTTGCCTAGAGGCCACGTTCTTAGGGAGACATTCCTTAATCACTCTCTATACTATCACCTTTTTGGCTCTCTCTGTATTAGTCAGCTTTATTTTCATGGGCATAATATAAACACATTATCTGTTAACACACTAACATAGCAATGATGACTAGTAAGCTAGAATTATAAAGAAATTAATGTTCAAAACTGATTCAAAATGATAATGACTTCACTAACGACTTCATCAAGATACCATCCATTTTCATTTCCTTAAATGTCGTTTCAATGATTATTTAAGCATTGATTTTATGTGTCATTATTTCAATGAATGACAATACTGAGATATACTGATGCTACTGGTTTTATGTTTGTTCTATTTTTATGAACATATTCTGAGTCATGTGGCAAGCATATAAAGATTTTGGCAACAAACCATGAATAATGGAGGGGCAATAAAACAGATTTATAAACCACTAACAAGGACCAGTGCTAGAGAGCACAGAGTTATGTTGCAAGTGCCTGATTTCAAAAGGATCCTGAACATTTCAAATAAATATTGAGCTCTGAGTGTGTTTATTTCTTTCACGTGATTGCTGCCAATAGTAGTGGTAAGGGTGCCTTTAAAAGTTATTATATTTTAGTGGAATTAAGTTTGCTATTAGGTTAAATGAATGACCTCTTTGAACACATAGGTGAGCTAATGCTATAAGAACTCTAGTGGTGTAATGGGTTACCCACTGGGCTACTAACCCAATAAAGACTCTCAAGAAGAAGATGAGGCTTTCTGCTCCCCAAAGATGCATACCCCATGAACCAAAAGGCACAGTTGAATTCTTTCCTACAAAATTTCTAGGGGTCAAGATAGACTCAATGACAGTGAGTTTATTTTGTTTTTCAAATTTTAGTGTAAGATTTGGAAATAAATATTGAAAAGTTTATGTGTGCTGAAAGTCAGAAACCTCTAAACAATTACAAAAGATGCAGACATTTCGAAGTGAAGTTAATACTTCCCTCAGCAATTGTTAGTCGAATACAAGGTATTTTGAAAATGAAAATATTCTTGACACACAGCTTAGGATGCTGTGTTTTAAAAACTGAAATTTAGACAATCTAATTGTTTTCCCTGGCTAGATTAAGTTTGGGATTCTTCCTTGCATATTTCTGCCAAATTTTAAATTGATCTTAGAGTGTGTAATTTGTTTCTCCCGGATACTTTGAAATATATTTTAATCAAATGAGAAATTAAAATGAAATAAAATGCAAAATGCTTTGGCTCTTTACTTTCTATTACTCTCTCTCAAACATGTTGTGTGCTTGTTCTGTCTTATTTTGCCTGCATAAAATCCATTTCATTCAGCTCTACCTAATTTTCTGACAGAATTAGAATCTGCTTTGTTCTGCCTCTATCGAATTAAAATGGAAAATAATGTTTTTTTTTTTTTTTTTTTTTTACAAACTCTGGGCTTCACTTAAAATAGGACCACCTCAGTGGGAGCTCTGTCCTACCTGGGCTGCTTTGTCTCCGTTCTGCTTGACTGAGAATTGGCTCTGCAATGTCCTTCTGCATAGCCTGCTTGTTTTGCTTGGCTATTTTATGAATAAGTGTCTGATTCCCTCTGCATTTGCTTTGTTGGAAAAACCCAGCGATAGTTTTGCCAGGTAAAGGGGAGGACATATTTAGAGCCAAGTCTGGGAGGCCACTTGAATGGTTTAGTGAATAAATAATGAGGCTTTATTTTAAATGACTCATGCATGCTTTGAAAGAAAACACTAAGCATCTAATTAGGAATAAAACTATCATTCTGTGTTTAGTTTCAAAATATGCTTTCTAGTTTTTTTCTCTATGTTTAAATATGCAGGGAATGAGAAAAATGGTTTAGTCATATTAGTAGCTTGATAGAATTACAATATGCTATAATATATAGTTACTAACTAATCTGTTTATTTCACTCAAGCTGAACCATAGTCCAGGATATCATCTTACTATCTGAGAGTAACATGGTGTCCCTTGGTGACAGGACTGCTGGGAGCATTTGTTTTTAAAGCTTTCCAGTGTTATGGTCCATGTCCTTCCCTTCTCCATGGTCATAAGGACATGAGAATGTTTTTAAATTTCTTCATGTTAGAAAAGGTCAATCCAAAACTGAGTGCTTAGACATACAAAAAATGCACAATTTTCTTAACATGTTTGTTGTTCTCTTTGACTATGCTCTTCTGGATTCTCTTTCTATATATTCTGAATGCCTTTGCTTGTCCCCACCCCACTCCAGCCATTTTTGACATATACTAAAAATGAGCCAAGGTGTGGGTTCCAGCCATCCCCCCGCCCCCGCCCCCCCCCCACACTGAATGGGCCCAAGGCGAATTTCTGTGATTTAAGGGTAAATTAAAGGAACAGCAGACAAGGTGTGCAAGTGCTCACTTCTTCCATGGTGACCTGAGCGAGAATGAGGGAATAATGTGTTCTCTCACGAGCTTATAGAGTATAGGGCATGCAAGTCAAGGTAAGCACAAATCTAAAAGGAAGAGGTTATAGTACAGGCACACATGTCACATGAGCAGTCTGTGATAGGGGTATATGCAAAATAAGAAGAGGAAATACTAGAGCAGCAGTGCTCATTCTTCCTAAGGCTGCCACCCTTGAATCCATTTCCTCATGTTGTGGTGACCCCCCCAACCATAAAATTATTTTCGTTGCTACATCACAACTGTAATTTTGCTGCATGTTTGAATTGGGCCATCCCTATGAAAGGGTTGTTCAACCCCCAAAGGGGTCGCGACCCACAGGTTGAGACCTGCTGTACTAGAGGCATACATGTGACGGGATGGTACATATGTAACAAGATGAGCAGATTCTAGACTTAAGATGGCAGCTCAACCTTGGCCATTTCTGAGCTGACTTGGTCTTCGTGTCACCGAGCTCTTCCCCAGGGGAACAATCTATGGTCTGTTTCACAGGGGCAAGCACCCTAAGCAGAGTAGGACAGATAATAGGGGCTGGTTGCTCTTGATGGCACTCAAGTTCCAGGCTACCAAGAAGTAGGCTTTAAGCATATAGTAGCCATAATAAGCTTGCAAACAGCACTTTAAAATTGGAATCATTATAAGATGACATTTTGGGGAATCACTTTTACTTAGAACAATATTGTGGCAGTCATGTGTTTATGCTTATTTTATGATTGAAATGTAGGGGTGGAATCTAGCCTGTTAATCTGGAGATACTCATTGAGTAGCCAATGAGGCCTCTATGTGGGCATGGCTTTTTTCTGAGACTTCTGGGCTATCTCGTGATATTTTCCTCGTGAATAGGAGAAGCTATTTTCCCCAGTTGTTGATAGTTAGTCTCAAAGATGATGAGTCACGGACAAGACAAGATGGCAGTCTCAAAGAAGCTGGAGGAGCTGGCGGAGAGACCACACGGCTTTGCCCTGATGGAGGCAGACCTCTGAAGCTGGGGAAGCCACATGGAGACCTATGCCAGTGTTGAGTTGCTTCTGCTGTTGATGGACCCTGAGCCCTGGAAGGGAGGAGTCATGGAGAGACCCCTGCCAGCGCCGGGACGATACACCCATTGATCTGTGACTTCGTGAGTCGGAAGGACTTTATAGACTGATATCGGGCATATGGGTTAATATCAGATTTATGACTTTGCTGGACTGGATTGGGATGCTTTCTTAATGTCCTATTTCTCTTGTATATAAACCTTTTCCTTATATCGATATGCGTGTCTATGAAATTTGTTCCTCTAGCCTACCCGGACTGACACAAATATGATTTGGACGCAGCTCAATAATCTCCATGAGAATCCTGGTCTCTCAGGCTTCTTAAATATGAATTTAGAGAATCTGTTCTCATATACTCTCTTCCCAGTTCTCATTTTTCCATACCGATGTGTTGTGATTTAAAGTATTTTCCAAAGCGCTCATGTCTTCAAGATATAAAAAGTATATTACTAACTAAATGGCCATTACATTATTTTGTTTCATAAGGCTACAGCTACTTATTTTTTAGCAACATGTTTTCATTGAATATGTGTGAACTACTGACATCCTAGGGCAGGGGTCTCAAACTCTTGAGACCGAAGAGCCAATCCTGTCCCTCCTAACAACTTCAAAATCACTCATGAGTCTGAAATATGTTTTTCCAAACAAATGAAATGACCGTCATCTGAAATAAGGACCTTCAAATGTTTTCAGTTTATTTCAGAGATGCATGTTCACACTGAATGAGCCACCTGTGACTCTCCAACTGCAGTTTGCTGACCAGTGTCCTAAGGAAGTGATCTGTTTTGTATAGAACTGCTGTGTGTCCGAACCAACTGGAGGGATTCCAACAAGTGCTTCTAAAGAAAGAAAAATATAAAATAACTTGGGAGTCACTTGAGAAGCTTGATATATATTATGAGTCAATTTACCAAAAGGAGATAGAAAATACACCACTACAAGTTTTGTTTTCTTTTGAAAAAAGCATAAATGTATAAATTTGTATAAAAAGTATTAATTGTGTATTCCTGGCTAATATGTCTTTTAGGATCACTGTAGCCCTATATAGTTCTTAAAAACTTCATCTAGCAAGCAATTTGAAATAAATATTGCCCTAGGAAAACCTTCTATATTCTTTTCTTTAAATCTTGGCACTTGATTATGTAGCATCTATAAGCCCCAGCAAGATGGGTCTTCATGAAACAGCCAGTAATTTGTGTTACTCTGATGTCTACATGATCACACTAAGCACTTAAACTCCAAAATAAGCCTGTAGTAGGATAATACAAAAATACAGATTATTATGTGGCAATCCTATTTAAATTGATGAGAATTTTTTAAAACTATGATTTTACTTAATGATGTATGACAAAAATTAAAGAAGCTATGTTGAAAATATTTTTTAATGATCAAAGAATCTCACACTAATTTAAGTGCAGTGAATTGCCTTAACTGTAGTACATTACCGGATGTGACTTTCTGATTATAAGAGCCTTTTTAATACTCACTAGTAATTGGGTAGGACTATGCAAAGGACATTTGTGGGCCACCCAAGGGAGTGGTTAGCTTGCAAAACAGTAAATAAAGATACAGTAGAACCCCAGTACCCCATCTTATAAGTACTCAATATAATTAGATTTCAAAGAAAACTTTGCATTGAAACTTGAACAAAGCATTAGAATCCGATGCAGCACACATGATTATTTTAAACAAAAGTATCGAAAGTTCATAATTTGGTCTCTCAGCATTATTTGGTGTTGTTAATACGTGTTGTTTAAATTCTTTGCGGCTGTGCACCAAGCATTTTGCTACAATTTTCATAGTTCTGTAGCTTTTTGTACTGTTTTTAGATAAAAAACATGTGTCCTAAGAATAATTTTTGAAAACAGGCATGATGATTTGGAACTCATTAACTGCCCTATTGATATTTTTGTTGATAATTTAGTAAGCCTTTTTAGAAAACTGTTAAGGAAGTGTCAACAGGAGAACGAATTACAGAGATTTTTATTTATTTATTTTTTTAAGAGAAAGCCAGTCAGATCCTAGTGAAAAAAAATGCAAAGAGTGCATAAAAAAAAAACTCCTCAAAAAGAACTACCAGCTGATTTCATGGAAGGGGATTCCCCTCCCCAAAATGATTCTTTCTCCATCCCTCCTCTCCACATCTGTTTCCACCAATTCAGATCCTCATCAATCTCAAGGAAGTGCAGCTGTTAAAAACATTTTGGTGTTTCTTATTTAAATTATATTATTTAACTCTGAACTTACTTACTTTGAAATTTCTGTGTAATGTTTTGTATAAAAAGGCAAGGTAAGTGTAAAAAAAATGGTGTCAATGGATTAATCTTCTTCAGTTATTATGGGAGAACTTCATTTGTAACTCAACTGCATCACATTTCAATGTTTCTTCTAAGATGAATTGACATCAAGATTTGGCGTTCTGCTATATATGGAATGAACCTTTTGAAGCTGTGGTCCCTTTTGTCAGGTGCCATCGAATTATGTCAACCTCATAGTGATCCCTTGTATCGCAGAATGAAACACTTCTCAGCCGTGCACCAGCCTCAGAACTGTTCTTAGTCTTGAGCCCATTGTTGAAGCAACTGAGACAATCCCTCTCATTGAAGACCTCCTTCTTCTCCCTTACCCTCCCCTTCACCAAGACCAGAAACTGGTCTTTCTTTTTTACATGTCCAAAGTACATGAGATGAGTTTTCACGAGTCTTACCTCTAAGAAACCTCTGGACTTATTCTAAGACATCTCTGTTGTTTTGAAAGTCCTTGGTACATTCAATGTTCTTCACCAACAACATAGCTTAAATTAATGCATGGATTTTTCTTTGGTCCTCCTTATTCAATGAGGCTTTGTACTCCCATAAAGAGTTAAAGTTTCTAAAACCCACACAGGCAGTTATTATAATG